>VXAD01006425.1:83986-206792 GCA_013399195.1 Dicrurus megarhynchus
GAGAAAAAGAAAAGTCCATCGTGAAGGGCAGCATGGAAGAGCTATTTCAGTTTAAACCCTCTCCGCTTTCACAGAAACTTCCTCTGCCAGGTGAAACCCCCAGTGTTGGTGGAGCCAGCTGAGAATGTCTATATGCAGCAAAGCACAGAGTGCAGCTCTTTCTGGAAAGGTTAGATTAGATACAACAAGCAGTTATGGTGCAATGCCTCAGCCCTCCCAAAATCCTTGCACTGTAATATTCTGCTTCTTGAGTATTTTCATATTGCTTTCAGTACCTGGCCTAATCTGAACCATTTCCTTACTGCATGTCACATTTGAAGAAATAGGATGAAATGATCATTCATCAGCCTAATAACAAAATCTTCTCCTTGTATACTACCCATGCGTTTCTGGCTGAATATACCTGCAAACGGCCTAAATAGCTGAAAACATACCTACTTAACAGAAATTAATTTTTTTAAATCGTGGAAAGTAAGCAAAAAGTCCCAAACAAAATCCTATTACAGCATCTCTTCTGGCATCTTTGGAAATGGGTGGGGCTTTCTCTATTGAAAAGAGAACACAAAAGCCCTCTGGCACATGATGATTCTTAGGACATCCTGTGCAGGGCCAGGGGTTGGACTGAATGATCCTGATGGGTCCCTTCCAACTCAGCATATTCTGTGATTCTGTGAATATGGTACAGGGTCTAAAGCGATGGTGGAAAGTACACTGCAGCAAATTTGGCATATGATATTGGAGAAATTGTTCAATGCTTCAGTCTTCTTTTCTATAAAACAAGACTGATGATGCATTTTGGTAATGATAAAGTAAAACAACAAGTTCTAAGGGTTCCATGCTATTGCTTCTTCCCAAATTATCAGTTCCAGAGAAAAACCCCCACGATCAAACCAAAGAAGTGGGGACACAGGTATTCTTCCTGCCACACAATTGGTGGAGTTTTGGGTTGAGTCAGCCTTCTGTTTTGTTACACACAACTAGAGCTTCAAATTTCCCAGTGGCCTTACATTTTTGCATAGTTGTTGGATAGAGGCAAACTCAGCTGGTCAAGTAACCATGACTGCAGCACATAACTACGCCTCTGTGCCCACTACAGCACCGTGGCTCTAGGGATCTTTCAGCTACAATGCTCTGGGGTCTGTGGCTGCAGCTACATTGTGTCTGCTCTTACCAAGCCCAGTTTTTATGACTCACAGAAACTCACATGTGTGTGTGAATTACTGGCTTTTCAATTGACAGTGAGGGAACAAAAAATCATCTACTAAATAAAAGCTTAGCTACTTACATAATAGTCTCACACATTTTACCATGTGTTTACTGTCAGAACGTGTTGTAGTTAATATCTGAATTTCTGCCAGACTGCTGACAGACAGAGTATGATCTATTTTAAGATTTTTTTTTGGTGAAGTTACAACTGCTAGACTGTAAATACTGTGTGCAATAATAGAAGCATTAATTTGACATAGCTATATGTTCCAAAAAATCCGTAGTTTCCTTACATTTTTCATTCTCTTTGCAATTCCAATTAGAAAATGCATGATCATTGGTGCCTGGAGTTGCTACAGCATATTTTAAGATACAAAAATTATAGGAAATATTTAGTTCATTGCTGTTGTTAAAATGGTGCTCTGTTGTCTAGTAACTTTAGATTTACCTATAGATCCTCTTAAAATCAAACACAGTCCTGAAATCTCTACACACATCATGACAAAGGACACCAAAGAAAATCAGAGCAAGGGAACACAGTGGAAACCTGATAAACTTTTCCAGCTAATTACAGGCTTATCTCTCTATAAGGCAAACAAAAGTAAATGAAAGAGCTCTAGATTCAAGCCACAGTAGAATTTTCCTTCCCTAAGTTTCATGGTACAATTTCTTCACTCCCCAGGTTTTACACAGCATGTTTATACTTTTAAAACTTCAAAATGATCCATATACTGCAGGGGATTTAAATGGCAGGCACAAGGCATCCTAGGGCATCCTCTACCCTATTTCTTGTTTGTATCTCCTGGAGCCCAATTCTTTAAATGACAACATCAAAAGCATTACATTCTGCTGCCTTTCATGGCTGTTGCAGTTTTCTCATATTCCCCTGTCTGTTTTGGAGCATACTGTGAGATAGCTTTGGGTTATGTAATGAACACCCTTAAACCAAAAAAACACCATTCAAAAAGGACTCTTTATCTTCATTGTTTCTGCTAGGGCACCAATCATACATCCATCCCATTTAAAAACAATGAACATTATTAATTTTTATTGGTTTTAGTAGAGCTGTATATGGAAGATTCATTTTCTGCCTTGATTCCTTTTAACTTGCATGTGCTAAAGGAGAATACATGTACTTTTCCAGGATGGCAAAACACAGCCATGAGAAATCTTAGTCTCTAGTCAGCCCTATTCAAGTATCTTTTTTTTTTTTCCCCTTCACTGAGCTTTGCATAAAGCTAACCCAAACCCACATGGATTTCTATAATATCCAAAAAGAATGACAATGACTGATGTGATGTAGGTGGAAACTGCCTGAAGAAACCTAAATTGTAACAGGAAAAAAAAATTGACATTTTAGATTTTAAATGTTACACAGTTTTTATAAAGCCTCAGTCAATTTATTTTATTTATTCTAATGAAGAGCATTACAACTGCTTTACTGCACTGAAGCAAGCATCGATCACACCATTAATCACACCTTGTGAATAGTCACAAATCAAGTTCTAACAGCAAGCACTGAATCAGAAGCAATGAAGCATAAACTCCTTCACAATTTATGATCTCTCCAATTGCATCTTTTCAACCATTAAATTGCAAGATACCATAAATTTTTATCTTCTTCACTTCAGTCACATTATTGATTCTGCCTTGTGAAATATAGAATAGCTGTAAATCTAGGCTATTGAATTAAATTTAAAGTCTTGACTTCAGAAAAGAAACCCAACACACTGCCATGGCTGTTAATTTACACTGAGGAACAAATGATAGAAACATTAAAATTTAAATGGACAACAGGGATTTCAAAGAGCCACAGTTCTGTCAATCCTAGTCCTTGTCAACCTTGAGGGTTTTTCTTTTAGCCAAATTTTAGATCACAAAGTGTAATAAAATAAAAGCTCCAGGTGGATGCAGAACAGATAATTCTTGCAAACAAGTAAATGATTAAGAGGGTAAATCAAAGCTACTGGATAAATGTTTGGGTTTAAATAACTTCACTGAATTCACCACAATTTACCTAATTACAAGGCTGAGGTGCTATAATACAAATAAAATTGGCATACCAGTGATAGCACATTTTTACTTTACTTCACTTTACTAGTGAAAAGATCAGATTCCTTAATATGCCCGCAAGATTGTCTCTAGAACATCATAGACGGGTTTTTCAGGGAACATTGCATCCATCAGAAATGAAAAGGAAGGTACACCAGTGTGGAAGCCTTCATTAATTAGTGGGAAAAATGTATGCAGATAGAAATAGAAGCTCCCAAGGGACTGGAAGGATATAAAAGTAGACCTGGAAAATATGTTTTGGAAGAAAACACAAGGTGGCACCTAAATTTCCAGGGTACTGGTGGAGAAGGGGGAGTTTCATGAAGCTGTTGTGGGTTGCCCCTATGAAAGTGACGTCTAGACAAGGCCAAATGCCAGGTGCTGGCTGCTGTTGCTCTACATGCCCCAGTTTTCTGGGTCCCGGGACAGAGCTCACAGTCCTCTCCCAGACTCTGAGGTATTTCTCCCTCCTGCTTCAGGGAAACCGGGCTGGTCCCCTAAAGGCCCATCGCCTTCAAGGTGAATGCCTTATGCCAGCATGACAAAACACACTTCCACCATTTCCATTCCCAGCAAAGGAGCCCCTGCCTGACTGTGAATGTGCTCCTGGGTGCACAGCTTCCTGCCCCACTCACTGTCCTCCAAGTCCCTCCTGCATGGACCACAAAGTTGTCCTCACCACAAGCCCAGAAACACATCATTTGTTACACAGTTTATAGGATTCAGAGGCTGAAATTGGTTTCCTGGCACATGGCTTATGTAAATCCCCACCCTTTAGAAAAAGGCCATAAAGCTATTTGCCACTGGCAGGAACAGAAGCAGAACAGACAGAGGCAGGGTCTCATCTCTGTCAGGACCTCCCACATCACCCTAACCAGCCGTAGTCTCTGGATCTCAGTTTCCATATGGCAGAAATGGAACAAAGGAATTTTTCCCTTCCAGAGAGCCAGCACCAGGAAGGCCCCGTGGCTGCTCACCATAGCTGTACTGGACAAAGGACAAGGGACTGCGTGATGAAGGAAACAGCAGAGGACACAGGCAAAGCAAGAGCTGGCAATGCAGGCAGGTCTCTCCCCTCTCCATGTGTGCAGGGCATGGAATGGGGAATTTCATCTCCAAGAGCAGTTCCACATCAGGACCACTGCCAGGAGCAAGCTCCTTGTGCTACCGGAGATGGCTGCCTACCCTGCTTGCAGATGTGTATGTAGGAGGCTGGGGTGGAAACAGGGGTGGAGCAGCTAGACAAGTTTCTGGCAAACAATTCAGCCTCGAGGGAAGGAGGAAACTAGGCCTCCTAGCCCAGGCTCCGTTGCCTAGAGATAGTTGTCTTTCAGCCCAATTCTAGCTATATTCAATCACATAAATCAAATCAACTAAAAGGGTGGTCTGAAGAGTTTGTAGTAGCAAGCATTATAACTGAGGATCATTCTTATCTGACCAGCATGTACCTACTCAGCAGTAACTTTCCTTTCCTTCCTCCATCACCTTTTCCAGCCCATGAGTACAATTATCTCCCTTTTTTACCCCCACATAGAAAAAAATTGCCAGACGTAAATTTTGTATCTGGTTTTATGATTTCACTTCAGCCCACCAGCTCAAGAGTCAAGAACATAATCCTTTTAAGGAGATGAAAAGTAGGAATCACAAAACTCCGATTCAGAACTTAACCCTATTATTTGTTGTACAACTTACTGGTAGCAGCACTACACTACTTTCTCAGTACAATAGCATGCTCTAACAGATCATTCTGTCATTTGGCACCACACTTCACAGGGGTATAACACTCCCTCCTCCTCCCCCACCCTGAATTTGTAACAAAAATGTTGTAAATCCCAACAAACTACAGAAAGCAAAGTTGGTGACTCAGTATTATACTTTTATCCCAAACATGCTAAATGCACTGTGCTCCCAGGCTGCCATTTTTCACTAGAGAAATGAGTACTCAGTGCTTGGGATTGATGTGGCCCATGTTGAGAAAGGAGTAACTAGCACCATTTCTCCAGTGCCAGTAGCAAACGTCTCTGTACTGCTTTTCATCAGAACAGCCCTTGCTTTCTAGCCCAAGGAGAAATGCATTTCAGTACTGACTGAGCCTATGCCCAGCAGAATCCTTCCACATAAAGCCACATACAAATACAGAGTATTTTGTAAGATCATTTTAGATTATTTACAATCAGATTCACAACTCATTTATGCCAAAACCAGTGTTTGTTCTGCGGATTCTGTATTGTGCTTGTACTATCTCTGGGCTTTTCATTCCTACTTCTTTGTTGATTACTGTCACTTGGACTTCAATATTATGATTTGCAAACCTCCCTGAATCATGCAGTACCAAAACATGCTGCTACTGTATTAAACTAGTTCATATTTGGAAAGGAGTATCCTCTTCCCTTTTAATTTCTGGAAATTTTTCAGAGCAAAGAGTAAACTTTGGGTATTAGGTCAACGAAGTAAGCATGAAGGAAACTCTATTGGTCTTTTTTCTTTGATCAATCAGTTACTAAATTCCATGAAATAATCAATTAGCTAGAAAACAGAACAAAAGCTGAACACAAAAGACATGCTACTATCAATAAATACTTTTGGCACATAGCCATAGAAATGACCAAATCTAAAATGGCCATAGGCTCAGATTCATATCCAGAAGTTTAAGTACTCTTTCAGACTTACCTCAGAATTCTTCCACTTGCTTTGGTCTGAAGTTTTTTTCTTTTATATTGGAGAGAAGATGTGCATGTCTGAAGCCCCCGGGCATACTGTTTCTGCTGCTGGCCAAAACTTCCATGATCATAGTTTCTTTCATTTCATTTCCTATTTCAAGTGAAAAGTGAAAAGCATTAATTAACCAAAATGCCAAATTCCAACTATGAAAAAGCACAAGCCTGCAGGAACAAATAGTGCTTGCTTGTAAAATCTTTTAGTTTGTGACTGTTAATTAAAACTGAATCCAGATCAGTAACGCTTCCCCTGCCACTATGGACAAAACTAAATAAAAAAGAAAGAATTGAAGAAAATAGGAGATTGATATGTCTCTTACTAAACTCTCAGAAACATTTTGCACCTTAAAATTTGGGTTCCCTTGAGGGAAAAAAAAAAGGAAAAGAAGGGGAAAAAAGGAGCAGGGATAGTAAGAACTGTCTAGAAATAACACTCTTGTTGCTTGATCAAAACATCTGCTCAGAAATATTGAGTATCCCAGAAATAGTAGGGCTTGTGGAAACAAAAAACTTATAATAATGGAGAACTGTTAGGTGGCCAGAATGTGTGTACAGTATGGGGAAGTATAGAGCAAATGTGTTGTGAAAGCTGGTGTCCCTGCATGAGGAATGAACTGCAGAGCCTAGGACATTCTGCTAGTAGGAAAAGGCATGGCAAATGGGAAAGAATGAACCATTTCCAGGTTTCTTACTTTACAAAACAGATGTAATATTTACTATATGAATAACCCAACTGAACTTAAACAAAATAAACCAACACTCTTTCTTCATGTGGAAAAACAGAATTGAGGAGCTTTTCTTCCTACAATGTCTGTGATATGATATGTTTCCTATTAACATGTTTAAACCCAGACACTTCCATGTGCAAATGAAATATACTTCACAGAACTGAGACTGGCATCAGCAGGCAATCCAGCAATGAGCAGAAACCCTTGAACAGGAAAAAAAATAACAGACAAGCTTTAATGAAGGCCTCACAAACAATTTATTAACAATAATACAAGAAGCATCCAGCACTGTAGTCCCATTTTTGAACCTTCACAAGTAATAAATTTTACAACACTTTCTGAGGTCAGGCAAGATATTTTACTGAGTGATCAACAGAAAAAAGTTATGTTCCCAAACTGGGAGTTGGCACGTGTGTGCCCAAGGACTATGAGATATAGTCTTTGAATAAGTAATTTTTCCTAACAGGACTACGTGCAAGCTCACTGGAGACAAAAAGAAAGGTCTTCCATTAATTATGTAAGTAAATTCATTGCCCTGATCCCCAGATATCCACTCTTCTTAGGTCTGGACACCAAAACACAATAATGTCTGTGTGCATGCTCTCTCCCTGTGTGCCATGAGAAGTGTTTAATCTGAACAGTGGTGATTACACCCGTACATTGGTGTAGACACAGAATCTAAACCTAGTTTTGGTTTGTCCTATAGGACACAGGATTTTCTTATAAAATAAATAGAGAAAAAATCAACTTCATATTCCTCTTTCATAAAGAAATGATGCTCCTAATTAGGCCTGCAAAAAACTGCTAGAACCACTTGGTGCCCCTAAACCGAAAGCCTGGATTCAAAGAGACTTTCAGGAATTCAAAAGTTGGACCCAGGCCTGAATTTGAAGCTAAAGACCATTGTACACTGTTCACAAAGCTTTGGTTTTACTTCTGCCTTCTCTTTTTCACAGCTGAACCATTTGATCAAAAAGTTTTCAGAAAACTCAGTGAGTTGCTCTGAAACTCACTACAAAGTATAATACCAGCAACTTTGCACAAAAATTTTCTGATTTAAAAGTGATGGCAGATTTGGTCTAATTATTGATATGCTCCAGAACCTTCTAGATTGTGTTTCCTGCCATTTTCCATTAACTTTTCTGATCAGGCTGAATCTGATCAGAACTGCAACCTTCTCCACTTTTAAACAGTGCCAGCAAGTTGCTTTAAACTCCTGCAGATAATTTTTTTTAGTTCAATGAAAATTTAATAATCAGTAATTCTCTTTGAGAATTCACCTTTGCCCTTCCCTTTAAAATAGGAGGGGATGGTGCAGGAAGATGGTGTAGTGCTCAACATCAGGAACAAATGGCTGCTGTCCTTGAAGTGATCCGAGCTTCTAAGGAGCCAAGAACCACCTGACAACCTAAACCATGAAATGATGTGTTAGCTGTCCTTTCCTGATTATGTTAGGAGGAAGTACTTGTATACTGAAATGAGGCCTCTAGCATGACAGAGCTCTATAGAGACAGCTCTGTCACTTGGAAGGGTGAATGCTACAGCACCCTTTTAATGTTCTTTCTCCAGGAAACAATGGTATTTGTTTGAAGGTGTGAGAAGGAAGACTGTCAAGCAATGAAAAGGACAGATCCATTGTGCAACAAGAAAAGTACTCACTGTGCAGCAGCAGCAGGTGCCAAGCATACTACAGGGTTTCCAGTAAAGGCTGTAATTAGGCCTTTTATGGCTATGACCAGAATCAGCAGTCTGTGAAGAGCAGCGAACTGCTCTCTTCCATAAAACCTAGGATTTTCCAAAGTTTTCCTTGGTCTTTAGAAGGATTCAGCCTTGCACAAAACTCTTCTGAGAAAGATGTCTGCAGTGTGGCTGTATGCAGTCCCATCAGATAGTAGCAAGCAACAAAAGTAAATATTTTTTAATATATAGTTATTTTCTAAATGGTTACAAGATGCATAAAAAAGGTGTTTCTAATGTGACCTGTAAATCAATATTTGGTAAGCAATGAATTAATTAGCAAGATTCTTTAGAGAATCTGAAAAGCTTGGCACAGCAATATTTTAGTCAGACTTGGGGAGGATCTGTAGCAGTCTGCAATAAAATCCTAACAAATTAAAACATAATTTTAAAGAACTGTTGTCAGTACAGAGGTAGTAATATTTCAAGGAGGGAAAGCAACAATCAATATAAAATAGAAAAATGCATGAAAATAAAGACATAAGTTACACCAGGTCAGATATTAACCATCTATTGTATTTCTTGCTCAGAAGAGTCACTTTTCACCATCCATTTCCATCTCTGGACACCCAGTCCATTTCCACCTCTGTAGCTCTTCCAGGACAGACTCTTCAGATTATGACTAACATGAAAAAAACAGAGAAAGATTTTTTTCTCTCCCAAAAGAAGTATCTTGGCTCAAATTAATTTGTGGCTTAAGCACTGGCTACAGATGGCAGCAGAATCTTAGAGAGTGAATGTATAAGGGGATATGGGCAACAGAAATGAGATGGGATTGATGCTTACCTTAAATAAAAGCTAAGTTTGAGGCTGATGAATGGTTTCTGCATATGTGACATTTTAGTGACTGCTGAATGTAGCGATTCTTGGCAGGGTGGTTATGGTGAAGTGATGCTGGGAGCCAGAGACAGTGCTGGAAAGCCAGAAATTATGGGATCTGCTCAGCTCTGTAATTCTGGCTGACTATACCAGTGAGCACATGAGTCACACCCTTCACTTTGCAATTTTTGTCTGGTTGATTGATATGAGAACACCAAGGGATCTCACTGAAGATAGATCTCACACTCAAAGATATTAAAAGATCCACCACGAATGCTCATCTTCTTTATTATACAATGTTCACTGTCTTTGTTCTGGATTGCTTTGAGTATCTATTTTGTCATTCGGTAAATGTTTCCTTTTGTGCTCAAAACAAATAGCTTTTCTCCATCACGACTAAGAGAAGACGGCATTTAAAGTTAGAGTCATTAATTAGGTAGTCTTAGACTGAATGTGTACATTACAGGAACATTTTACTTCTCAGCAGGGGTATTTCAGAGAGTGCTAAAATATTTAGTGCATTTTGTAATGGCTGTTTGGGGATTACATATTATCTCAAAATATTTATCAATTATTGGGTTCAATTATTGCAATTCTGAATGTTGTTAACATTGCAGAGTCAACTCTACTAGTTAAATATAGATCTAGTCAGTAAAAAGGAGAAAGCATGGCAAAAGCAAGTAGAAAAATCCCAGATAGCTGACTGTACAGTAAAAATTTGTAAATGTGAAGATTGAACTGGATATTTAGCTAAAGATGGAAAGAACAGACCTACCACAATCTTACTCTGTAGCATTTGGCATGTAAGGCAGGGTTGTGAATGCCTGTACTTCACCAAGCAAGTAAATTAATAAATAACACAATCCATTTAAGATGCAATAACTCTTATTTACTGCTTAGATTTTCCCCATAGATAACAACAATTGTTCTCTGATTATCAGTTGAGATAATATTTTATTGTGTTTCCCATTTCTCTACATTTGCATGCCTGCCTAGATTTCAACAACTGGGTAGAAATAAAACATCATTAGTCTAGGGCAGAACTGCCAATTGAAAAAAAGAGTTTTGATACAGGGCATGTGGGAAGGGCAAGAAAACACTTCTATCACTGAAACATGCCCTCAAGCCAGGACCATGTTTGTAAACTACCTGCCTCACACCCCCAGCACATGACAACGCTCCAGGCTCTGTTTAGATTTAGCCAACAGTGAACTTTCCCATGTGCCAGAATTAGACTAGCAGTAGCTGCAGAACAACATCACTCTGTTATCCTCTACTATTACTGACAATTTAAAACTGATTAAGGAATTCTGTTGCACAACTTTCAAATCAAAACTAAGTAAGCTTGAAATCAAACCTTAACATACCTGCTCAAGTTTCAGAAGTTATGTTTCTCTGTAACAATACGCACACACGTTGCAAACCCCCAAGTCTGCAGAAGGGAAATAAGCAGACATACTTCTTGTGGTTTAACCCCAGCCAGCAGCCAAACCCCGTGCAGTCACTCACACAACAGCAGGATTAGGGAGACAATAGGAAGGGTAAAAGATAGAGAACTCATGGGTGGAGATACACACAGTTCAATAGGGAAAGCAAAAGCCATGCACACAAGCAAAGCAAAACATGGGATTAACTCACTGCTTCCCATGGGCAGGCAGGTGTTCAGCCACCTCCAGGAGAGCAGGGCCCCATCACATGTAACACTGACTTGGGAAGACAAACATCATCACTCCAAATGTCCCCAGTTCCTTCTTCTTCCCCCCACTCTATATACAGAGCATGATGCCATATGGTCTGGAATATCCCTTTGGTCAGTTGGGGTCACCTGCCCTGGCTGTGTCTCCTCCCAGCCTCCCATGAACCCCCAACATCCTCACCACTGTGGCAGTACAAAAAGCAGAAAATGCCTTGGCCCTGTGTAAACCCTGCTCAGGAATAACAAAAACATCACTATATCACCAACACTGTGTTCAACACAAACCCAAAACATAACCACGTACCAGCCACCGTGAAGAAAATTAACTCCACCCTACCCGAAACCAGCACAATACTTGATTAAGAACAGGTATGATCAGATGTTCACCACACCATGATTTTTATGATTTCATACATGAAACGTGCCTGACTGCTGAAGACTGCTTTTCTATTTAACAGCATGACAGGCAGATACCATGTTTCCCATGGCACTGTACATTTAGTTTCTTGGGAGCAAACTTGCATCACTGTATAATTAGACAGTTATATTTAAATGCACCTGCTGTGTCAGTGACTCTTCTCCGTGTCTTGACATGTCAAATCTGAAATTAGCCTGTGCCTTCTAGAAATGTCTTTAGTAAAGGGTGAGGAGATACATTTCCGTAGGGTCAAATCCTGCAGGCGCTGCACGTGAAACAGTGAACTTGTGTCCAGATGTGCTGACCCACCTTCACAGGCTTTATAGCCTCCAGTGGGGCATGTATTGCATTCTTTTCTGTGCCAGCTCAACTTTAATGACCACAGAAGGACAAAACAGTGTTGAGTTCATATTGTCAAAGCAAACAACTGCAAATCCTGCACATGCAAGCATGCTCTCTTTACCTTTCTATTCCCTCATCCATAACAAGCATCTTTGTAAACCAGGCTGGACAATAAGGAGCAGAATGGAAATTCTGTTCTCACTGTTACCCATACTGTGCCATTTTGAGGAATAAGTGCAATGGTTTTAAAGTTGCACTCTCAAAACAGAGGGAGCATACATGTCAGAAAGTATGATAAGATGTGCTCTTCACAAGTGTCAGTCCAGATTAGCTTCAATGCAGAAAAACAAAACATTAAATATCCTACCAACATCATCTTTGTCATAACAACAAAACTAGTAATGACAAAGAGTGGGAATTTATATTGATGCTGGCATCAATAACTTTGCTGGCAGAACCTCACCTTGCGTATTTACTTACTCCATCTTTTGGTTTAGCATATTTAACTACGCATGGCATTCCTGAATTACATAAAGCTGAAAGTGCTGAGTGCTCCTAATTCCCACTGACTTCCTAGTGAAATGGAAAAGATGCCTAGCACCTTGCAGGGTGAGAATGCAGCATTTTCCTATGTCTACTTCTGTTCCTAGCTCTCTTGTAGCAGAATCTCGTAATGTGTATTCCAGATGGCTTTTGTTTCAAGCACCATTCCCCTCAAGCCCAACTGCTTATACACTCCCTATAGATTACAGTCTGGAGGCTGGGAATTTCTGCTTCAGTCTACAGCAAGGAAATATGCAGGCACTTTAATTTGTGTATTGGTAGTTGCAGTGTTATAACACAGACCCACTTAAGGCTGCACTATACTGAACAGAATTTGCAGATATTAGAAAAGCCACTGATTCAACTCAGCATATTTATTACCAGTTAGATTTCTTAAATTTCCCAGCAGCAGCTATTTCACTAGCAATGAAACAAACACACCAAAAAGATAAAATACAATTTTCATGTCCTATCTGCTGCAAGAACTAGTCTCAAAATCAAGCACAAATGAAACCACCTGACTGTGTTGGCTCACTTTCAACACGCCAGTCTCCCTGACTTTGCCAAAGAAATGTTCCGAGTCTCACACTGAGAATGACAGAATATATGACTCCAGTGGCCCATAAAAAGAAGCAGAGAAAATGTAAAGCTGGCAGACAATGTCATCTACTGGCAACAACTGTATGACTTTTCTGTTGTTTCTGCTCCAAAGGTGAAGCTTCAAGACCAGAAATCTTTGTAACTGTACACATGCAGTGTAGTTAAAATACACTCTCATACATTTTATTTTACTAATGAAAAAAATGGACAGCTAATTTCACACCTGACATACAGATATGACTCAACAGAAATAAATGGAACTGCATCACTTTAAGCAAGAATAAATTTGACCCAGAGTTCTTGTTTCATTTTAACTTATCAAGAGAAATCCAGAGCTAAAATTAGCTTACAGTAGAAGTCACATGGTAACATGAATAAATCTCTTCCCACTAGTTCTGTGAAGATGCCTCTGGCTGTGAACCACAGCCATCTGTGGGCAATAATCCTGTCTATCTAATAAATATCAGGCAAAGTCATAAATTACGTGAGACTGCACCATACATTAGAATAAAGGAACAATGACAGATGGCAGAAAGCCCATGAGGTCACTGTGGGGGTGAATAGAAGTGTGTAAAATGTAGTGAAGAAACTGCTGGGAAATGTAGGTACATACAGTCTTCAAAATATTTTGCAAAGAATAAACAAACTATAAGTAAAGTGAAAAATATAAGTGTAAAAAATCATCCTTTCTGTGCTGCCATTTCACAGAAATGGAAGTGCATCTGTACCTTTACACCCAGACCATGACAACTATTAAGTCTTTGCCACTTAATGGGAAGTGGAAAGGCACAGAGTCTGAAAGATGTTTCGGAGAGAAATTTTGTTCAGGAATTATACAATGCTCCATGTATTTTTTCTACCTGGAAAGTGAAGGTGGTGCAAAATGAAGCAGGACAATGATGTGGATGGAAAATGCCTCTTAGGAACAGCTCTAAAATTCATCTGATTTTTGGAAGAGGTACTCCTCTGTGGTTCCTCCCAGGCACCACAGCAATCAAACTGTAATATGTGAAATCAGATTCTGAAACTAATAGAAAGCCAGACAACAGCTAATTAAACTGACAAAGAACTTTAGATATTGAAATCTGGCTTCCTACCTTAAGTCTGTCTGAAGCTATAAAATGGAAAATACCTTAGCATCTAAAATTAAACATTTCTTTTGTGGCAAGCTAACCTGATGCTTTGATTAATCTGATAATTTTACTTATGAACTCCAGCCTGACTCAGATGTGTTCACATAGGCAGTGTCACCTCTGGATACTGCAGATAAATGTGCTGCTCAAAAATGGCTCATTTCAATCCCTGGAAGTCTTACTGAAATACTTGCATTACTTGGTGCCAACAGAACTTCACCAAAAAAAGCAAGAACTCATTATCATGGCCACCTGCATGTTACTAAGTAGTTGCAATGTTTGTTTGAACAGGACTCATAGAGTGTCCAACTAAAACCAATTTTTTTTCTACAAAACACTACAATGGTTTATCAACTGAACAATTATGCTTTGTAGATCTTGCAAAATATGTATTAATGAAAACATTTTGATAATTTCTCAGGTCTACTACATATCATGAGATCAAGGAAATGGGCTACTTTCCATTTTAAGTGGCTTTTCATCTGCTTCTACCCCTTCTACTTCTTCTACTTATAAAGTTCTCTTTGCCTCTAAAGATTTTCTTTGCTAGTCCTATGTAAGAGAAATTTTTTCCCCACATAAGAATGCGCAAATAGGACTTAAAAACATTCTTTTGAAAGTGGAAAAAACCCTTTAAATTGCATTTGCTCAACATTAACGTATAATCACTTGGGTTAAAAACTCCATATTGTTTCACATACTGATTCTCAAAGACCAATGGCACATACACCAATGGAAATTTAATCTTCATGGTGCCTTCAGGTTTGTCTATGTCTATTATGGTCACTACTGGCAGATTTTGTACGACACTGACATCCCACACATCTCCCTACAGAACACAGTCCTGTTTACACTACTTATTACATTAATCCAAAGACACTGGAGACTTCATAGGCACTGCTTGAAGTGTAAATGACAACATACTTCAGCGTTAATATGTTTATCCCATGGATTCATCAAGCTCTGTATTGATATTTATAAATCTGACAGTATTGCTCACATACAACAGTGTTAAATGCAAGATTTTTTGGAAGGATTGGGGGCTCATCTACACTACAGATTTGAATAACTTCTGAAAATCCAGTGTCTGCTTTCCAATAGCACTTACAATAGTGTTGTGAAATATATAATAATTGAACTCTCTCAAAATCCTTTGGGAAGATGGATATATCAACACTGAAGACTGAAGAATGCACTATTATTATTCTCCAAAAAAGAAATAATACATGAGAGTTTTCTCAGCCTTTAAACAGTAAACAAAATGCACTGGAACATTCAAGCCAATTTCACTGGTTGGGAGAGTAATCACCACCCAGAAAATTAGGACAAAATTTTATGACTGAAACACAAATTAACTGTACTACATTACAGAACTGAGCAACTACACTTTATATCACACTTTACAAAATCTGAGGCATTCATTAAAGGACAGGTGATGATTTAAGGCAGTTCCAAATCTCCTCCTAGGGCACAGGGATCACGTGGTATTTTTAAGTCATCTGGAGACAGTAAAGGGAAATGTCGTATCCATCTGCCCCCTATTCACACCAGCCAGCAGGCAGAAGCCAGTCCAAAGTACACACAGATATATATTAAAAGACATGGTCATGGCTGCTGCTGTGTCCTCCTACTTCTGAGGGAAAAAAGGAGGCAAAAATTTTCCAAGCAAAGCTTTGGAAACTCCCTGAGTTGAGACTTTTACATTGAACAATGCATTAAGAATATCTGGGAGGGAAAATCCTGTGCTGGCAGATAGGAGGACTGGGTGATCTACAATGGTCTGTTCCATTTTTAAATTCTATCATCAGATTTGTCCTCAAGTACAAACCCTCTAGGAGTTTCTTGGGGGCGGTGCATCCCTCCACAACCCCTACTGCGGGCTCTGGCTTAAAAGCCACAATAGAGTCCTTAGAATCTAACAACAAGAGCTATTCTAGGCGCTGGTTAGGAAAATGGGATTTAAAGGAAGTTTCTACTATTGTGCAAAATTAGGGCAAAAAATCTCCTTTCAGATAAGCAACAAAGTATATCAATTCCAACAGTTTGCTCTCCTGCTGTTGTATCCATCATAAAGAAAGAAGTCTTTCTGTGGTGAATAAAGGTGATCGTCTAATCAATTAAGATTTCATAGAAAATACGGAACAATTCATCTGTCTGCCCCACCCTCTTCCCAGGTTGAAACAGGACCTTTCCACTTTACTCTGCATGTCACTTTTGTTAAAATGACAGGCACCTCACAGAAAACACCAAACATAAATGTAGAGAGAGAAGAATTCCCATTTTGAGATCCACCATACAAGTGAAGGTTTTTGAGCTATGAATTTGATTGCTCTGTATTGGACAATTGCTTATATAGCATGATATGTATCATTTTTGTATGTGTGGGTATTCATGTATTACAGTCTGATCATGATTACACTTATTTTGATTACACCAGTATTATTAAAGGCATTTCTGAAACTGATGTAGAGTGTACACTGCACAGAAGTAATAGTAATACCATTCACTGACCTCATTATTGTCCATGACATTTCACTGATTCAGTTGAATACGGCCAGTATCGCCACCAAGCACAATCTATTTTGGCCTATCATGGACTGTGGCAGACTTAGGTTTTTTTATACTTGTTGAAATCAAATTTTTTAACACTATGTTGAAAACTTTCTGAAGTTCAGAAGTTAATTTCCTTTAGCCATAGCTATATATTATGTTAGTCATTCTTTTATCCTATTTTACTTGAAGATATCTTAGAGACGTCCAACTCCTCCACTGAAGGATGAAGAAACACCAAATGTTCACGGTACTGAGAGTCTTAAGGCTAATGTCGCTTCACAATGACATTAACTTCAAGTTGGTATAGTTATGCTTTAGCCTCTAATGACGAGGACAATGCCAGAGCATAGCTACATTTTCTCTTTATCTGGCTATAAGTTGGAAATAAGTTCCTGACTTCTGATCATTTCACATGCAGGAAATATAAGTAGAAAAAGAAGCATTAAAAAATTAAATTTAGAAGGTTAGTATTGAACTTGCAATACCTGAAATATATTCTAACAGAATTTCTTCATTGCTGCTATTTGTTTAAAAGGGTTTGGCTTAATAAACAAAAGAGAAAAAGTAAATAGAACAATAAATTAAACAAAACACAGATTGCTGCCTATATGAAATGCAGAGAAAATGCATAGAAACAAAGAAGGAAAATATATCCTCTGAAAATCTATAAGACATTAAAATATAGACAACGTTACACCTTACCTAATCTACAAAAAAATGAAAACCCAAAATGAACAACAACAAAAAAACCCATCCAAAAGTATTTGCAAAATGTACCAATTTTATTCAACTTACATAGGGTTCACACTGCGATTCATAGAATCTGTTGTCCTAGTGGTTCTGCTGCATATGCTTTTGAAGTATTGAACTTTAACACATATATTGTTTTATGAAAATATTTCCCTTAAAAAGCCCAAGCAAGCAAAGCAGGTGTTTATGGAGTATATTTGAAAATATAATTTTTTTTACCTGACTTTTCCCCATTTCAGCATTTGGGCATATGATGTGACTCTTGGGGATGGTCCTGTGCAGGGCCAGGAGTTGGACTTGATGATCTTTGTGGGTCTCTTCCAACTCAATATATTCTGTGATTCTGTGAAAGATGGTGTCACAGTTAGCAGTGCTTCTACTTGTGAGAAATTAGAGTCACAAGATTTTTAAATTAAAGGTAGCTGATAACCCGACACAGATGAATATATTTTACAAACATCCCTGTGGGACTAAAAAACCTGTAAGAAATACCCAGATTTATATAAAGAATTTCCCACCCCCAATAATTATTCTGGAATATTTATTTAAGAGAAGGAAAAGGAATAAGACGACAAGAATTATCTTCTTGGGAAATGCTTAAACTAGGCTACTTCAGAAAGAGCTGATATATAGTAGTGGAAATTCTCAAATGATTGCTTTATTTCTCTAGACAAGGTTGGGCTAGTGTGATACAACATTTTCAGATGTTTCTAACTTAAATTATCATGAAGTGTACACAGTCCCCTCAAAGCAGTTTTTGCCCAACCCTGCTCTTTGCAGCAGTGTTCTTTTTTTATCCAAGAGATGAGCTAAAAAGGAATCTAGATGTTTTAAGCTCACAGAAAGACAGAACTTAACTACCCTGATGCTTGTATCTTCCTGACATAAGACAGACATCCCTACTGCAATCTTAAAATATAGCATAGACATGCATGTTAATAGGACTCAGTGCAGTAAACCTATGCACCAGAGTGGCTCTGCAATCATACTGCAAGATCTGGCTTAGCAGAACTGATGAATACCCTATGGAGATAAGCTTGGCTCAGACCTCAGTTGATCCTTAGAGCTCTCTCATCCTAGGTCAAATAAAAATCCACAGAAGCAATCATTAAATGCATCTCCATTTTTTTCCTGTGAAGTACCTGCAAAATAAAAAATATCATAGTGTTTCTATAACTGGAAGCATTAATAAGCAAGACAGGATTGCAGACAGAAGGGTGAGCTGTATGCCTGGTGGGGAACAGGCCTCATATGCTCTTCAGATGTTAGAGTCATGAGGCAGCGGTAAAAAAGTAAAGAAAGAAGCAGGGGAAGCAGTCAAAAGGTCAAGGAGTACAAACCCCCAACTAAGCCCTACCATGCTGCAAATTGTTACCCTCTTCTCTCTCCCCATCTGCATCAGACACTAGGAGGTGTCTAGCATGGCCTTGTTCCGGATTTCAACACACTTTTGAGAATGGTGTAGCACATGGATGATTAGCTGATCTAGCTACTCCAAACAGCACTCACTGCTGTTCTGTTCATATTTGTAGCACAGGCCATCTCTCAGTACTTTTGACACTCTTCTTTGATTACTTTCCATCCCATTGAGAAGCTCGGAGAGCCAAGTACAATTTGCCAATTACTTAGGATTCTCTAAAAGTGTTGTAAAGTAATTAGAAACATTAGCAACTCTGTAATTATCTCGGTCATTGCAGTCACCAAAGACAAAACAGTGATGCTGAGGAAGGGACAAAGGCATAACTAACCAGCACAGTACAAAAGTGTTGAACAGGAAGACCACTCACCAAATCACAGATGCTTTTCTATGTATTGATCTATATTTCATGTGTCTTGGTGATCATTACAGCAATACATACATATCAAATTAAAGTCTGTTTAGGGAGCTTCACGTGTTAAAAGAGGTAGAGCGTTTTTATTTTACTGATGAATGGGCGTTTGATGCCACTATTACCGGTTCCCTGCAAAGGAAATGAATATGTCAAACCTTACTTTGTGGGTGTTGCTATGAATTTCATTACATCTGAGGAAAATAAGAGAAGAAAAAGTATCAGTCCAATATAAAACTCGATTATACAGAAATTAAATCAATTAATTGTGTACAGGAAGATGTCTTGCAACTCACACTATAAGAAAAAAGCCAGAAAAAAATATTAGCAGATGATAGAAATCACAGTTCTGTGATCATTGATTTTTTTTATTTTTTCTACAGCATTGTGCTTTGATCACCAAGCTACTGTCAGCCTCCTCCTATTCCCTCTGATCATATAGATAAATCACTTGCATATATCCTTATACCCTCTTGTGGCTGACACTAGGCAGCATTAGTTACAAATACACTGCCAATTTGAAAAGAATAACGAAATATAGAAAAAAAATTTTAACTTCCCAGGTAGTTACTTCAAAAGCTTAATGATCTGACCACTCTTTTTATCAACAGGTACTTTATAAGCCTGGCCTGAATAATTCAGTGGCTAGACAACTGTGGCAAAAATCTACAAAGCATCACCTCTTCAGGGGCAAAAACCCATAACAATGTTAAATAGTGACCAGACTGGTGGATTTTGTTTCAGTGTTTTGTTAGGTGTTTCAGTCCAAATTCAGAATAACATCTTAAGCCTGTGATTAAGGTTCCATTGAATTCAAAGCATTCACAGCATGTGCCTAAAGTTCAGTATGTGCTTCCTTTTTTTTTTTTTTTTTAATTATAGCGAGACTGTTAAAAAAAACCCCAAATAAACCAAAAAACCAAAACAACAAGAAGTACAATGCTGTTAGAGATTTTGGCAATTTGTTTCAAGAATACCAGGCCAAATTGCTGAATAAGTTAAGACAATACCATCTTCTTTTCTACATGAAACTTCCTAAACTGTTTTCATTACCTAGATTGAAGTACAACCAAGCAAAGAAACAACGTAAGTAGAGAAATAACTTTTTAACTTCTCTATGAAAACACTATTTTTCCATCACAGTTCCTGTTAGCAATAGTCCATCAAGTCAATTATACTGTAATGACAGAACAGACTAGTGACTTTGGTGATTTAGTGAAATCTGCTGAAAAGTCAAGTATGACAAATGTTGGAGCAATGAGGACCATCACTTTGAAGAAAGTGATCTTCAGCCTCCTTTACAAAGACCATCTCTGTCAGTCCCACTAATGCTTTCTTCTTAGAACCTACATGAGAAGAAAAGATATATTTGCTAATTTACTTTGGGTTAATGGCTTGGACCTGTAGGCAAGAGTAGATAAAGAGGTGATTTAAAATAATTCCAATTGTTAAAGTAGAAATCAAATTCGGGTAATAAAAATAGAAAGCGTGCTGTTGGCATCGAAATGTTATTGTGTAATATTCCATTTCATTATTGTGCAAATCAGATATTAATATAGACAGCGATTTACATATATGAAGTATATATACACACAATGTCGTATGCAAGCTCACATACTTGTGTGTACGTACAAACATACATATATACACATGCTATAATCTATATAAGAGAAAGAAGCAGAAAAGTCAACAGTGCCTTTTCTTACTGTTATGGCTAGTAAGGGCATTAGCCAGATGTTGAAACTCATAGGCATCAAACAACAGTGATCATTATAGTCTTCAATCACCCCATTTAGAATTTACAACAAGCTAAGCAGAAAACCATTATTTCCACCTTCAGTATAAAGTTTTCCTCTGGCTGAAAACAGAGTTCTGCAATGGACTGATGCACCATCTGTTCTAACTTCAGAACCCTTTTCCGTGAAACTTCCAGCAAGGGGAACAAGCTATTGATGAGACCCCGGAATATAAGGACATTATTAGTGAGTATCCTAATAAGATTAAAATCCCTTGAGGGCCCTCATCAAAATCTAGATTAGAAAGAAACAAAAAAAAAGAGAAAAGACTGACATTATAGTAACAAACCATAATATAAGGCATAAAATTAACAAACATTATGAATTAATCATACTTAGACAATTACAATCCATATGGCTAGTTAAACTCAATCTGCTACCTGTAGTGGCATAGTCTGGATACTGTATATTCAATGCCAGTGCATTTCTCCCAGGATGTAATTACTTAATTTTGTGAATGAGAAAATGATGTGTAAAAGCCAATGTTTCCATGGATTCAATGCCCCAAGTCAGATAAAATGCATGAATGCTTATGAAATCTCATGACACTTTTTAACCCTATTTCATCGCACTCATATTACCTTTAGGTATGTAAGAACAGTGAATCACCTTCACACTCACTACTAAGGTTGATACAAGAAACAAACTGCTTTCAAAGTCTAATTTTCTGCAAACAGGATTCCTAGGATTTAGATGACAATAAATGGCATAAGATTGATTCAAGCAGTAGTTCTTGAGGATTTTTATCACTTGAAGAACACCTATTTGGATTCCAAGAGCAACCACTTTCTCCTTACCGTTCCACTTACATTCAGACAGGAGATTTCAGTCTCTCAGAGGACTTGGCATTAAGATTCTGGTTCACTTTCCTCTTTTGTCTTACATAGCATGTCATTTCTGGTGATATACAATTAGAAGATGTGGGAAGCTGCAACTCCTCAAAAATACCCGCAAAAAACCCAAACCAACAAAACACCAGACCAAGCCAACTCTAATATTTTATTCCTGTGTAGACTCTGTAAGGAATTTCAGGCTAATGCTTGTTCCTTTCTCATACCAAGTTCTGGAGCCCAACCTGTTCTTCTACAACATCTGGAAGATTCTCCTAAAACAGTTTTTATCCAGCATAAGCAAATCAGTTGGGCAATAAACTTCATCACTTTACTTGTTCTCTGAACAGACCTGAATTTAAAAAACATGAACATTTTAATTAATGACAGACACGTTAAAAAAGGGGAGCTGTTAAATGGAAAAAGAACAAGGGATGCCTCAGAACTATCTCAAGATTCATTCCATTCAATTATTCAGATCAGGCTACTAGAAGGAGGAAAGACTGTATTCTTGTATAATAGAATCACATGCCTACCAGAGGACTGGTTTTGGAGGGAGGAGAAGACATCACCTTTCACTTACCTCATTAAATGGTTAGTAAAAATAGGTGGGACTAGTGAACAACAACAAAAATGAAACATTTTATAAAATTGTGAGGATTTACATTGTCAGAGGTCCAGAAATTATAATTTGCACTTTCCTATTTAAGTATCCACAAAGTAATATCAAATCCCAACACAGGTCTATAAGCTCCAGGTTTACTTCAGTCATTTTGTTTCAAGAACAACAATCACAACAAAGACATTTTATTACTTTGAGACCCTGGCCATAGAAATCCAAATTACTTTGCATCTTTGAGTGAAAGTGCAAAAAAATATGTAATGATTGTTTGAAATAAACAGACATTTGTTAACCTAAGACTTTGCTGCATACAAAGGATTTCTGGTTCAGGATTCTTCTTTGTTTTCCAGTGGACAGGTACAAAGAAATGAAACACTTTCAATTTCCCAATCTCTGACTGGCAGGCCTTATTTAGAAAACATGTACTTTCTTTGGGTCCATAATGTCATTTATCTTCATTATTTCTGACATGGGGCACCTACTACATTGTGCAATTCCAGGCAGATAATTTGGCTTCCTTCATAGTCGTTATGATGTGCTCCAAACCTATTTAAAAGTTGCAGTGTGGTTTCATAAGCAAATTAATCCCAGAGACAGCACAGAAGGCTTTAGAACACAAATGGAGCTTTCTCACTGTCCAAGAGCAGAATCTTGGTCCTGATGACTATGACCAGTAAATGCTTTTCTTGTTCAATAATATACACTTAATTAAAAAAACCAAAGGGCACTCTAGTCAGTCTTGTGGAATTATTAATGCACAATTTGAATGGTTACAATCATTCAGCTTTCAACCACATGCTTTATAATACCTTGTTAGGAGCACTATACTCACCATGAAATCCTTGCTTGTCATGACTTATTGCTTAATTAAAATAATGTAATCAAAAACCTCACAGAACAAATGTTGACTGAAAAAATTATGCTAATCTTATACATATCTACTATTCATATATTACTTTCAGCAGAATAAGTTGACTAATGTGTTAATAAAATGAAACATACCCAACTATCTTGTCAAATGCTATTTTTATCTCAGCATTTACATACATTTGTCATGAAGGGGGTACATTCTGAGTAAAAGGAATAAACACTGTTATGATTAAACATGTCTGACAGGATGTTCTCATCTGATCATCAGGCAATGCCACATGCATAGGAAACCTGCACTCATGCAGTCATGAAGCCAATGGCTTCATATCAAAATCAAGCTTACAGAGAACAGGACAGCTTTATTTAGCAAGGAGATGCATCTGGTTAGATTTGTTCTGAATTTGGCCCTGAGCACTCAGATTAAAAATGTGGCACAAAGCTTGAACCAAGTATAGCCTGCTGGGATTGAACATTGCATTTCACTGAGACCAGAAGAATTTTTGTACAAAAGGAATAAACTGAGAAGAATCTTCTCATGGTCCATAGCTGCTTCAGAATGTTATCAGTGTCAGGAAGCAAGGGGGACCCCATCCCCTCACACATGAGACACATGCTTGACTCTCTGCACCAGGAAGGACTTAAAGTATTGCACTTACAAAAACTGAGAATCAAGAAAAAAGGGAAGAACAGAAAGACTAGTGAGGAGAGGGACTGGAGAAGTGGTGCCATTTCTCCCTTTGGAAAAGGCCAGGTAAATCTATATAATTATGCACCCAAGCTTTCTCAGAAAGGACAGGTCTTTTAGCAGCCTTCTTTCCTCTACTCTCTGAAGGTACTGGAAAGAGATAATCAAGACCTGAGTTATACAGAAGTGTACACTAATGACTTGCCTGCTTTCTCTCTTAGTGCTGCCAGCATTCAAGTACAATGCCAAGAGTATTTCTCACATTCTTGCTCCTGAATATGCTGGGAATCCTCTAGTCCATTTCTAATGAATAGTGCCCTGCCCCCCAAATTCTTTAGTATGCTTGCCTAGCAGCAATACCAAAAGGTTTAATTTTTTTCCTCCAGCACCCATGTAGATAGAATACAATGTGCAGAGATAGATTAACTTTCTCATGAGTCTCCTTGAATTTGCGGCTCTTCAGATGTCAACACTATTTCACACAAAGTCTAAAATCATCATTGTATAAGCTCTGCAGGGGGAAAAGAAAACATGAACATGTGAGACAGAGTTGTATTGCCACCATCCTCTTACCATGTTGTTGATTATGAGAATTTGTGTCTAATCCATAGATCAGTCAAAAGCATCAGTGGTTTAATGTCAGCAACAAATTAATAAGATATCTATAAGCAATAGGAATGTTTTATTGCAGCCTTTAGACTTGGACAATTTCAGACTTAAAAATGCACAGGAAACAAATTGTTACTACTAGCAATATACAAGGTAAGATTAAGAAAACCCCATTAGTAGTTCACAGATTGATAAACATTTTCTTTTCTGAGATTAAAAAAACATAAATGTTTCAGAATTTGATAGGCACAAAAGACTGATTTTATACCAAGCAATTGTCCAAAAAAAGGAGGCCTATATGCTTTCCTAGAACAATGATTCAATAAAATGAGAAAGGTATTGAAACCTGAATTTAGCATATTCACACAGGAAAATTTGTGGTAAATCTCTCTTGGGATAGTCAGAAAAAAAGCTCTAATAAACCAGCGATGCTTTACTATTTTATACCATCTTTTACCTATGTACTTCAGATACTTTCAGGGGAAGAAAATATCCAGGTTTTTCTTAGGTTAAAAAAATTTGTCTCTGCCACACAGTCTCATATAGCTTAAATTCTTAATTATTTTAGCTCCCTTACAGTCTTCTGTAGCCTGTTTTGCAATGGAATATGCCATTATATCTTAAAGTTTTAATTATCTCAGATCTATCTACAAATCTGTCTTCATGTCAGTTTCTTGACCTTCAGCTCTAGCCTTTGCCCATTTCTTATTGGGAGTACCTTAAGGCCCAGTGCCATAGCCCAGAAAAAAAAAAGGGGGGGAGAATAAGAGGAGTTTTTGTATCCAACAAAAAAGAGTTTTAATATTTTCTGGAAGACTTTTTTTTTCTCCCTTCCCCCCCCCCCCCCTTTCTATTCTGGATTTACTACTATGGAAACCTGCCATTTCCAATTCAGCAGTCTCCCTTAAAAATCAAAGAAAGGTTACTGTGCCATAGGATAACACAAAACTAAGCCTGAAAAATCATTTTATTTCTAATTTAACTTTATTCTTGTGCCAAACCCCACCCTGCAGTGTCTTAACTCAAAGTACCATAACAGAAAGCAAATCTACAGAGATGCAACTGAGTTCATAAAAGCATTCCTATACTCTGGTTTGCCATAAGCCTTTATAGATACTTCAAACTAGCAATAGTAAAAGAGAAAAAGAGTCAGCTGCAGTGGTGAGGGCCCAGAACAACAAGATAGACTTTTCTGTGGAGTGTTTTAAACACAGTTCAATTGATTCACAAAGATTTCAGGAAGTACTATAGGCACTTTTGTTGGTACCTGTGTTAGAAGGATAACCCTGTCAGCAGAAAAACTCCAATGGCACATCTCATCTTTTCTGATCACTGATAGACAAAGGGATACTTTTTCATTCGCTGAGGCAAAAAGTGAGAAGTCTACCTTTCTAAAGAGGGCTCCACTGTGTCTTTCATGGGACTTATTTACTTTGGAAACAGGCTATTCTAGAGAGATTGGAAAGTAGCCTGCCTTTATGAGGCTAACCCCCAGAGATCCACACAAGCATAGAGCCATAGAAACATTTCTGTTGGAAAAGACCCTTAATGGCTGTTACATATAGTATATTGAAATATGCTGGACAAGAGGACCTGATCACAAGAGAGCACACAACAAGGAGAGACTAAAGGGCACAAGAGCAATGTCTTGTACAAACAAAAGTAATTCAGGTACCAAAAATACTGGTAAAATTAATCACTAACCCTGCCCTAGAGAGAGCACTTTCTTTGTTCTAAAAAATCATCAAAATTAAAATCAGAATGAATTTAAAACCAATCATGTATTTCTGGAACACTGCTGTCATTGGCTTCACGTTTCTTGTTATAGTGAATAAATAAAATCAAGAGAAAACAGAACACTTAAACAGTCATACATATATAGCACACGGATTCTGTGTGCCTCTGTCTCTTTTTTCTGGTTGCTTAGCTTAAGAAACAGCAAATAAGGATAAAGGCTATTGAGATGTGTCAACCTCCGTGACTCGAAACAATTTTTTTTCTCTGTCACAGCCTACTCTTTCCTATGGTTTGTTATTTTAGATGATAAATTTGGAGTAACGATTATGACTAACACAGTACCAGTAGTAAGCAGTAAAATAACAGGCAATTCATAACAGGCTGTGGACAGTGAGAAGATTCTTCTCAGTTTCTTCCTTCTGCACAAAAATTCTTCTGGTCTCAGTGAAATGCAGTGTTCAATCTTAGCGGGCTATACTTGGTTCAAGCTTTTCAAGCTTTATGCCACATTTTTAATCTGAGTGCTCAGGGCCAAATTTTCCATGGAATTACTCCAGTAAGATTGACTTCACACAAGTACAGTCAACATTTCTGAAATTTCTGCAGAAAAATAATTTGATCAACTGAAAAATATTACATCAGTCCAAATAGCATAATACATATTCTTTGTGAAGTCTGGGACTTACTGTGCCTAACATGTCTGCAAGTTCTACCCACTGGGGAAAAAAAAACTAAACCAGAAATTACTACTGAAAGACAAAGCAACACTAGGGAAGGGTGAACAGCCAACACCTTTGATTTTCTTCCTGCTCCAGCAGCAAACATGAAGGCTGCCTGAGGAAAGCCTGACACACTCTGGTGGTTTGAACCCAAAGAAAGCACGGCAGCTACTCACAGAGCATGTTTCCTTCCAAAATACAAGATTTCCTCAAGAAAGCAATAAATTCCTCTGGTTGAATTTGCAAGGTTTTTGTTGGTTTGGTTGGTTGCTCAGGTTTTTTTTCCCTAAGCTGTTATTTCCCAGAGTCAGGTATGCAAAACTGAACATAGGCAAACAGAACAGTGTATTTTGATTGTGATGATCCATGAGTAAATTCCATCATGCATGCATCTTCTTCCATAATTCCATCCATAGCGCTGTTTCCCCAACTCCCCAACCCCAAAGCCATCTTACCCTGAAACAGCATGTGCCAGCATTCCCTCAAAAAATAAAGTAGGAATTTCTTCTGTTTTCTTACCATATGTAAATGCTCTAGAAGAACTCTCACCTATTCCTCTCTTTTGATTTTGCCTCACCAAATTTTTCTGGCCTCAATCAAGGCAGATTTCTTCACTTCCTACCCAGTGATATTTTTCACCTGCTTGAAGAAATCCCTTCTCCTATTTATCAATCTCTCTTCTTTCATCTCCTGTGCAGCAGGCACCAATGCTTCTCCTTGCTTGTCCTAAATCTCCCAGGCTCATTAGTCTTCTTCTCCGCCCTTGATCTTCATCTTCTTCACCTTTGTGATTGTCTTCCATGTGCTTTCTGATATCTGTGACTTACTGAAAACCTTTTCCCTTAGCACTGCAGTACTTCTGCTTTCTTCTGTGACCATCTCTGCATGATCCTCTAACCCTGCAGTATTTCTTGTTATTGCTGTAAACTGCTCACCTTGTACTTTGCTTGCAGGTCTGCCTCCATCGGCTTCTGAGGAATCAGGCTATTTCTTTTGTCCTTTCCTGATCAAGATGCTCTGTCCTTCCACCTTCCACTCCATGAGTCATCCTCCTTTTTTTTTTCTTGTACACTTCTCCGACACATTGATCCCACAGCTTTACCTAAGAGATAATTGATATCTCCCTCTTCCCTGCTTTTGGTAAAATCTAAGTGATCAAACTTCCCTGCTTTTCTCATCAGCTGTTTTTATCATGTGAAAGGAAGTTATTGTTCTTATAACTATTTCCAAACTTACAAAATTATATTTGGAGAGTGATAATATTGCATTAAGCTGAAGAAACAAACATGTTACACAATTGCAATTCTAATCTCTTCTTGTATTTTTTCATGCTTTTAGGGCCGCAGCTATTTAGAAAGTACTGCAGATTATGATTTTATTAGGTCATTTCTACTGCCAGCAAGAACAAGCCTTGCTGTAAGATTTGAAGTTGGACATTTTTGCTGTACACACAGTAGTGGTCAACATAAGCACTATTAAAGTGACATTGCCCAGTCTGTATCTCAAGTAGTTTCAGCTCTTAACTCAGGACTAAAATGATGAACCAATCTCCATGTCTGCTCAATACCTTGAACTCTATTTTTAGAAAATAAAGGCTAGCAATAGGATTTCTGAAAAACAAACAATTATGCCCATCAACCTGATGGGCCCTTAATTTATTTTTTTTTTAATTTTTTAACAAGGCCAAGATACTTTATGGAGCATAAACTCCACTAACAAGACACAGAAAAGATACAATAATTCCATATTTCTGGCTAAAGTATTTTCAGCTGAGCTATGTGAAGACACAAACAATAACAAGGACAACCATCCTCAGACAACCCCTTCTACCACCAATTGATGCCAACAAGAGACTTTTCATTGACTTGGATCAGGTCCCAATTAATTGGAAACAGTATGTGCATGCTCCAGCACTCAGGTGATGAAATGGTTTGTTAGCAGAGCACATGGTTTTGATTAGTGGCCTAATGAACTAATGCCTTAAATCAACAGGAAATGCAGCATCTGGTCAGTACTTCATTGCTTCCTTAAGCCCCAGACACATCCTTCTATTGCCTCCAGCTCTCTTATGCTACCCCAGTGCACAAGAATATTAAGGAAGTAGTTCTTTAGAAGAAAAAAAAGGTAGATATTAATTACTACAAGTGAGACACAGGAAAAGAAGTGTTGCTGGTTCCAATATTCTATGGATCAAGTTTCTTCCAGCTGAGACCAAAATCTTAGGCCTTCTCTAGTTTTCACTGTCCAGTATTTTCTACAGCATGTTCTTTGAATAACTAACCAGAGTTAATGATGTAAAACATACTTATTCATTCATAAATGTGTTTGTCTCTAGTAGATATTGAAGTACGTTATACTGATATTTACACACTATATCATATTGAGATGTTTGAATCTGTGGCAAATAATTTTACTTGGTTTTTACGGAGTCCCCTGATCCCTACCCAAAATTCTCATTAATAGGGATTCCATATTTCCACACAGCTTGTCAGTTTGATTATTTAAGTACTTATTCAGTATACTAAAGACCTTAATCACCCCTTCAAAGCATGCAGCCCTATGTAAGGCCTCCAATGTCTGAAATACATAAGGATCATCATCATCATAATAGCATGGCAGCTGTGCTTCCTATAAGCCAGGAAAGTTGGTCCTGTACACAACAGACACACCTCAGCTACTGTGTGCCATCTGCCTAGTTAGCGGTTAGACAGCCACAGCAGATAGGAACAGCTGCTCCTGACAATATGAAAAACATCAGTACTTCCTTAAAGGCTTTGGCAATGTGGATAAACAATTTCAGTGAAAAGAATATTTTAAATTGCTGCAAATTTTCGATGCAACTGCTATTATGCATCACACCACAACAAAGTGATTATGCTCAGTAGAATGGATTTTGTTCAGCAACTGTAAGACTGTTAAGGGATTTTTTTGTTGTTCGTGTTGCTTCTGGTTTTGCTTTTTTCCCTCAGTTTTACAGAATAGCAGTGAAAAAGGTTAAGAGACCATTTTGTCCTGGACAAGGTTTCATGGCACACTACAATAATTTACTGTGAATTTTTTCTATTTCATTCTTTCAAGTAAAACAATTTTACTTTCACAAGTTCACTGTGCTCTTCATCCTGAACTATTTATTTAGGCCATTTATGTAAAGACTGGATTTCTGAGAAATCTCAATACTGTGTCTGGTCTGCAGCAAAATTATGACTTATAATAAAGTAAAATAATGAACTCGTTACCAATGTGGGGACAGAGGGTGTTTGGAAATGCAGAGAAACAGCACAATCCTTGATCTTGGCAGCTATGTGTCGCCAAAAGGTGGATTTTACAGTGAGTAAATGTTAAAACGCAACAGATGCATGGAAAGATAGGCTATAGAGGATGGGTGAATAGATATGCGCTACACACCCACACTCACTTCATACCTACACAGTTTTTCTCTTCTCCTTTGTTACTGCTCATGAATAAACAGAAAAACTCTAGGTATCTGACTTCGGAATGAAGCTGCTCATTCAAACTGGGGGCTCTGTGCCCCTTTTGGAGGTCAGCTGGTTGCAGGTAGGAGGAATGGAAGACAGAACTATCTCTCACCTGCCTAACCATGCATAAGGGAGCAGACACTGCATGGTGTCTCTCACCACCTCCTTCCTGTTTGAGTGCTCACAGTCTGGAGATGGAGTAGGAAATTACTATAAATAGGCACTGGCAGTGCAGAAGTCAGGCATGGAAAGAGTTAGCAGTACAGATTCCACCTCAGAAACTGATACGTAAATAAAACCTATTTATAGAAAACACCCAAAAGCTATCTGGAAACATAACGCAATTGCTATCTTAAATTTTGTATATATTAAACTTTCTAGCTATCTCCAATAAGTGTGAGATTTATATTAATTGTGAAAAGATCAGTAATTGGAGGCAAATTAATGAGAAACCTGCTGTCACATTACAGCATGCATTTTTAATGGAAGTCTTTAAATATTTGGACAAAATATCTATATATTTTTAAATGTTAATTCTTTAACTGGTAAATGTAATTATCTAACTCTAAAGCAAAAAAATATAAAAGGACAAAAATGGATTTAATCAAAATATTCTGTCATTGCCATACATAAGCCACCAGAATATCTTTTCAACAAATGAAATTATTCTTTATTTTATGCTTTTAAAAATGCATTAGTGTAATTGCTCTGCAACAAATTACCTTCTGTGCTATAAGCGTGGCTACAACATCCCTCGCATGTACATCAATTGTGCATATTGTCATGATGTTCTGATGATCACCAGGGGTGAGTTCCCCTAACAGCATGTTTATAAGGGCATTCAGTTGAGCAATCTGCAAAATAATTATATTTCAATGGAGATATTACACTGTGGGGAAAAAAACCTATTATATGTCAAGTGCTAAATGGAGCAGTTATAGAACCAAGACACATTTATTGGTGCTTTTAATCAAAGCAAATAACTTTTGCAAACTAATAATGGTGTTGTTTTCTTACAATTTTAATTTTACTCCTTAATAACACAAATACACTTTTCTGCTGGCTCCCAGAACTTAATTTCAGAACAGATAAATACTGGTCTGATACCGCACTTGGAATGCTAGTCTGTACCTGTACATGTGATAAAGCTAATAGATGTTTAAAGTATCACACGTATACTTTAAACTCTGCTTCCAAAACAGTCACAGTACACTTCATGTTTACTGCAGGAAATGCAGGGGCTGGGGAGGGCAGGGAAACAACAACTCTTTGGGGCCTGATTGCCTTGATCATGGTGACTTCTTTGTGCCAGGGGAACATGAAAAGCAGGATCCCTGAACAGCTTCCTTCATCAGACTGCTATGTAATTCCCCATCCTGATGGGGATGGTGACACTGAAGAGGTGGCCCTAGAAGCCACTGGCAGTCACTATGAATTAGACTTATTCCCAGGCATCTGGACATCTTTATTTAAAACTGAATGCTTTTGAACAAAAACAATAAAGTATTATTGGATTTTTCGGAGGGGGGGGGAGGGGAAGGAGGGAGAGGGGAAGGAGGGAAGGGGATAGGGACCCCAGAACAGTCCTTCTAAATTACACTTGCTATGAAATAACAATAAGCACTAATCTGTTTTTTAAATGGTTACGAGACAAATCTTTCTGACAGAGCCTGCCAAAGATATTAAGGCACTGATTATAAAAAGCTGATTCATGCAGAATCCCACCTTTGCAATAGGGGAATGTTTGCACTGGTGGAAGAAACAAGATTTTAAACACACACATCCTTAGTAGATTGATACAGTGGCAAGTAGTGTAATGTTTTCTAGAGATCACTTGATTTTGGCATTTAAATTTTATAAACCACTAAGATTTCACAGATTTGACTTACACCATAAGACTTATGTCTTTGTTTAAAATTGCCATTTTTATACATTCTGTGCATAACAGGTTTGCATACCTACTTGTGATTGCAGACTTTCAGATGGTTTCCAACCATTCTTCTATATCCTTGAAGATTTCACCATCCTCAGCACAGTATCAAATCAATTGTTTTAGCTGATTTTGTAGCTTATTTTCACATGCTGCAGCTTCAATGATTTTTTTCTGAAAAAAGTTGCAAAGTTCCTTCTAAATTCACTGCTATTCTACCTAATGTAAATACTATTTCCTCTCACATCTTATGGAAGCACTTTATATGAATATCATTAGTAAGTGTTAATAACATCGCAGACTTTGTCATGTTGCTTCTGAAGATCATCTAGTTAAACCTGTTTCCTGGCAAAAAGCAAAACATACAGACCTGGAACCTGGGCAGGCCAGGTGACTGCAGCTCAGCACCCTGGAGGACAGAACAACCTCTGTCCCAACCCCAGGCTCTGAGCTACACAAGTTACACTGTGAAAGACCTCAGTCCTGTAAAACACACTGTGATCTGCCTGCTCAGAACACAGGTTCCTTATGAATAAAACCTTTGGTGTTCTGCTCTTTTCACCCAGTCTCCTTTGACTAAAGAGTCCTACTTCACACCTTATGTGAATTTGCAGAGACAGATGAAAATAACTCATTTTTTGTATGCTTGTCTTGAATTGTACCTCTCTCCCCGAGCTCTAACAATAGGATATAAAAACTTGTGGATCCAAGAGAGAGAATTTAATGGAGATTTCCCTTAAATGGAACCCATAGAGTTCCCTCAAATGAGAAAAGAGCTGTAGAACAAAAAATGGGGTAAAAATTACCAAACTTCATTTTCTCTCAGTATACTGTTTATGCAGCAACACAGCTCATACACTCCACAATGTGCAGCACCAAATGAATTTTTAGCCTATTTCCTATCAGTATGAAAAGAATGATTTTGGTGGCCTACATCCAAAGACACAGCAGTGGATCACTGTTCATATTACTCAGTGATTGCATATAATTTGGCATCACTGAAACAATTGCAGCTCTGAAAATGTTGAGCTCTGGGCTATTATGAAGGCTAAATTAACTCTCATCACTTGAGTGAATGATCCATTCACACCAAGGTCAAAATCACTAGTTGAGCAGCACAAGCAAGATGACACTATAGCTGACTGACCTGCAGTTGCATATGGGTAAGACTTTATTATTCTCTCAGACAACCTGAATATTACTGAAAACAATAAATTAGTTACTTACTGAAGAAAAAATTAAAATCTCTGTGGAAAAAGTAAAATCCAACCTATCTCTCCCCTGCTCGCTTTGCACCTTTGGGTTCAGACAAAAATATGAGTGCTATGAGTGAGTGACTGAAGTTGCTGAGGCAGGAATGAAAGTTCAGGAGGAAAATGAGGTGAGACATTTGTTTTCCTCTTGAAAATTCTTAAACTAGCCTGTAGATCAGGCAGTTGAGTGCACTAGCAAGACAAGAGAACAGAGAAGAAAGGAGCTTAACAGGCACTAGAGGGAAACTGGGGTCTCAGAGAATACAATTTTCTTTTTCTGGAGGAAAAAGGGTTTTCTTTTTATTAATTTTTCTTTCCTTCTCTATCCGCAATTTGAGCAGATCAAGTATGAAAACTCCATGTTGTGGAATAGTCTGATACTGTTTTTTCTGAATGGCAATTAATAGTTATAATAAAAAACTTCTTTCAGAAAAAAAGGGTTTTTTTTAAAAATAGTTGCCCGAAAAGACAAAATCTTTCAACTTTTCAGTCAATATTAATCTCCACCTTTTGAGTCAATATTAATCTCTGCACCCATCTGCACAGTCCTAAGTTAAGTTCTCGTTCTCCATGGCTCACAGTCTCCAGGCAGCCCATATTTCGCATCGCACATTGTTGTGTGACTGCATTACATCCCATTATCGGTGACAGCGGCTGAACTGCAGGAAGACAGCGTGGTGTGTCATGGGATACACAGCCCAGCAGAGACTCAGGTTCCACGGGGGAGGAGTGGGAAATAAAAATAACTAACTGCAGTTTCCAGTAGAGGCCCCAGGGAACCAACAGCATGAATTGTGGAGCTACTTGGTGACTGGGACCTCTGCCTTATACCACATTAGAGTAATGACTCAGTCAAAGCAGCTGCTATTTTTGATTGACCATATATGGTTTCATTTACTTTTCTTGACAGGAAATCTACTCAAAGCATCATTTTCCCAAAGAAAATGTTAATGTCTTCCAGGTTTTTTTAATTTATTTGTTTGTTTGGGTTTTTTTTGGTGGGGAAAAGAAATTGACTAATTATTTTTGATTATCCAAACTTCCTGCTCCTCTCAGGAGCCTAGGCTGCATGTCAGGCAATTCTGTCTAAACCTCAGTACACACTTGTTCTGGCTCCTAAGCCTATGCAGCTTTGGTTACACTGGCTCCTCAAACTCACTAACTTATTTCATTTCCAGTGTGTGAGAATACTTTTAATTAGAAACATGAGTCTTTACATTCTGAGATTTCTAATTCAGCTTCAACAACAATCTTTCCATCATCTTTGCATAAAATTACACTTCAGTGACCCTCAAGGGGAGAGAAAAAAGAATACAGACAGTAACCATGCTTTGTACAATTAGCAAATGGTTCTAGGCTAGCAGAATGGACAACAAAGGTACCCATTTTCCCTTGAGTTCTCCTCAATGCTGTCTAATTGGCTCTGACCTCAGGATCGACTGAGCTTCTCCTACATCTAGATGTAACAGATAATGTGGTCTGCACTGGGAGGCTAAGGTCTGCAGAATTATTTGCTTTGTATCTTTCAATTCAGCAGAACATCAGGCAAGGAAGTACACCACTCAATAATCTGGCATGTTCTTCACGAAACACAGGGCATTGAAAAGTACATATAACCACTGTTTATACTGCCAGATTCTTATTGTCACCAAATTTTAGGTAACATTGTCAAATAACTTTAGTGCTTTGCAATCTGTTGATAGATGTTGAAGACCTACAGTTAGAATAATATTCATTGGGCTAAGAAGAGTGATTAAAGAACACAACAATCTAGGATGAAAAGTTTCCTTGCTTTGAATAGTTACCCTCAGAAATGATTTTCAGTAAAACAATTGCAGAGAGGAAGTGGCATCACAGAGAAGAAGCGGGACTCACGTCTTCCACGGGGATCATAGAATCATTCTGGTAGTAGGTCTTTTTAGAACTGTTTTTAGAACTACTATAGTAGGTTTGTTAGAAATATTAGTTATTATTGAAGGAAATGAAACCAAAGCAGAACAAAATTAATGGAGCCAAACAGAGCCAAGTCGTTCTTCTCTTTTCTATAGTGCAATCTTTCTATATAATCTTACTCTCTAAACAGGTGTCTGACATCATCAGAGGAAATACGCTGTAAAAATGAAAGTATTTCCATTTTTTTAAGGTCCTCGGTGTTTCTAAAGCATCATAAACCTGAAGTACTAATCTGCAAAGCAGCTCTGTGTATCAGAACAATTCCCGTTCTGCTGAAATACAAGTTAAACCATTTGAGCACATAGACACAGCTGGTCACCCTTCAAAATAAGGAACAGTTGCTTCTGTCTGTTACGTGCACATCTGAAGCATGCACATAACAAAATCACTTTGTTGATAAATGATTCACCAGTAAAGACATCTTTTCTCCAGATGGATTCATATTATTTTTATCATGATATTTTCCAACTCATTTATGCAAAATATTTTTGGTCTGCCAATTTCTAAATAAGAAGTTCCTTGAACATTACATTGTCTTGATAAGTTATTGAAGTTATCTACAGGATTTATAACTAACTCATTGCACTGGTGACAGCAGACTTGTAACTAGAAATGGAGTGTTTGTTTCCAAGAAGGGCAAGTTCAACATTAAGAGCTCTGGCCAGGATTTAGGAGATTTGCTTTCACAAAAGTTCTGAAGGTGTCATTTAAAGAATCACAGAACTTTCAAGTTCTCAGCTGTAAAATAGGGCTAATAGCATTTTCCTATCCACAGGAGCCTATATAGGGGCAAGTAAATATATTTCTTGTATTTAGAAAGATTCAGAGATAGCAAGATATACAGTAGGAGAGCTTTCCATGTGGAAAACAAAATCTGTAAAATTTTGTGTAAAATTCAGTAGACAGGTTTTGTTCAAACAGTTGGTACTCAAAGATTTACAATCAAACAAAAGCACATGATGGGCTCCCATTCAGGTTTCTCCTCCAAGAGATCTCAGCCATTGTCTTACCCGCCTTCAGAAAGTGCCCCAGCTACTGAAACATTCTTCAATTCCACTTTGATGTTACCCCACATTGTACAAAATATTTAAATACTCAGTGACCTCATCTTTCTACTCCAAATCAAAGTGAAATTTTCGTCTATATAGACTGCTTTGCAACATTTGGAGAACTGACCAATGGTATGTTTATGTTCATATAACTCCCCAGTACGTGCAAAAATTTTTAAGATAGGAAAGAACGAGAATTATTACCTTCTACACTTGTTTCTTCTAAGTTAGCAGTTCCTTCACCTCCTGATCATTCATATCCCCAAAACATTGGGGTTTATTTTGTAGTTCAGTTTTTAAAGTAGGGTAGAATAGAGAGACATCTAACAGATTCTGGATTATTATGCATCCAGCTGATATTTAATTCCTATAAACCATCCTTAGGATGTTAGTTTACATTCACCATTGTGTGCATCTATCTCTTTCTACTGCCATTTCTCCTACTGCTTTAGCTACACATATCTGTTTATCTCACAGCTCCTCTGTGCAGGTGAACAAAGTCTCCACGTGTTATTCACCTGACAAACTTTGCCTTAGAAATAAAGCACAAATATTTCAGGGATAAAGTTATCCAAAATTCTGCAAATCCAGAACATAAAGACTACTGTGCCCATAATTGCTGGGTTCTGAATTACAAGAAGGTTTAACTTCTTAAACTTCAGATGCTCTCTTTTCAGATGCTGGATCATTGATTCAAAAGCGCATGTCCCATGTCCTAGTGCTTTGACAGGTCTTCATGTCTTACACAGCAGACAGTTGTGAACAAAAAGACAGAAGCAATAAAGAAGAAAGCAGGGTAGTGACTGCACCTTGGAATTTGACTTCTGAATCTTACGTGAAAGCCAGCTGGGTAATTTGCTGGTTACGGAAGAAAAAATAAACTCTGAAGGATATTTTCAGAAGTACTTATAGATTTGGGAGTTCAATCCTGTAATACTTGTTTCCCCAATTTTTTGAATCCTTTGAGTTCAAAAACCCTCTAATGAAGGGAATTTAACAAGCTGCAGGCTCCTACATAATGCAGAGTACTCAGAACATGAGAGATTATTTCAAGTAGTGAAACACTGTTCATTAGGGAAATGATCACATTTGCAAATCTTCTGAGCTCCATCTCCATGTGCTCATCATTTATTTGTTTCCATGGAGTTTTCATCCAATCTTTAATACTTGTCTATAAAATTTAAAAAATAAACAAACAGCTCCTACTACATTCTAAGCAATGCCCATGGTTTCCAGCTCATCAGCAGGTGAATATTTATGAATATGTATGGTATACAAATGCAACAATATAAGTTTCAACATTTAAAACCTACTGATGCTGAAAAGTAACCTAAGAGGATTTTTGTCCTTTATTATAGGGAAGGAATTCTTAACTTTATGGTTTGATATTTTGCTTGTTTTCAAAGTTAAAACACATTTATAAAGTATTAAAATTCCACAACTAGGGATCAATTCACTTCTTATTCGATGTATTTTCAGTAGCATTAATTGATGAGTGGTGTGCAAGTAACAAAAAAGAAAAAACTAAATTTCAAACCTGAGATAAGCGGGTATATCTCTCTTACAGTCATAAAATGTATTGACTGAATTTGTCTCGAGATTCTCAAAGAAAATTCCATTAAGGTAAATGTTTGATACTCAAGGAAACTGAAAGCAGAAGTATACATTATTTACCTGCTTTAGTATATACAATGACTCCAAATAAAACTGGATCTTTTAATGGAATTAATGAAAAAAAAAAATCCCGAAAGTTCTCTTGAACTTCTTTGGAAAACATCACCTGGAATATGTATTCAGTAAACCATGTTTCATTACAGCTACTCTAAGTAACTCATTGTCTGGGTGCTCTACACCAGTACAAAGTGACTTTATTCCTGAGAAATTATTCTACAATGCAAACAGCTCTAGGAGACATGTGAAGATGGCGTATAACCACAATTATAAGTGTCTCCCACATGTAGATCAGTGGACTAGAATGTAAAAAAAGTCCACCTAACTTGCAGAAACATATGGTTTTGCTTTGGAACTAATGATTCATTGAATCCAAAACTTCAAGTAAATCATTAGTATCAAAAATTCTCATTAACAAAAACCAGTTAGGTGCAACACTCCCATTTACAGTGACTGCAATTGCAGTGGCAAAATCATTATGGTACAAGATACTAAAACCAATAGAATGTATTTAGAAATAAGCTTTACAAAATATTTGGGTTCTGTAAAATGAGTTCAAGCTTAAATCAACTTATATTTAATAAACTGAACAATGTTATGCTCATGTAAAAATAAATTAAAAAATAAAAATCAGGAAGATCTTTTTCTTCCTAATCTTGTCAGGCACTCTTTTTCATCAGAGCAGAGGAAGCTTTTCCTATTCTTCCACAACAATAACTTCATCTCTGAGGTAACTGTGCACTCATGGACATTAAAATAAATTTTGTCGTCTTTTGGAGACTGAATGGCTTGTGTACAGCTGCAATTACCTCTGAGGAAAAGCTGATGAAAAGAGAAATCTGTGATGACCACTGAAAGGGACTCCTGTCATTCTGAACAAATGCAAGTAAAGCTGGATGCCAGATTAGTGACTTAATCATAAAATATAAGTCAATAGACAGGATTCTGTTATAATCCATCCAAGGCCAGGTTTTCATGGTTCTTATGTTATAAAATAGGACTGCTGCAAAGGGGATTATTAAATGGCCATTTTGAAACCTCCTTTCTTTACGCTAAAGCAATACAGAAGAAAATGAAAGACAGTTGTATAATTTCCTGAAAGACACTATGACAAACTTATCCCCACCAGGAACCGTCTTATCCATCTGAATCCATAATAACGTGCATTTAGGTTTGGAACTCCTCCAACTTCAAATTGATTTGCCAAATTTCATAAAAAGTAGTGAAAAAACCACTTTGTTTCCTCCTTGACGACCTCTGAAACACATTTCAGCCTCGGGCACTTTTTAAAGCCATGCACAACAATTCAGAGTAGAAAAAAATGACAGACCCCATACTCTAGCAGTGCCTGTAAATACCATTGCAATAATGTTATCATTCACTGTCAGATACTGAAAAGGTACAAACTGAGGCAGACACTGTGGGTTCACATGGTACTCTGTGAGGCTTTTTCTTCTCACTACTCTTCATTGCTTATTCGTGCAGATACCACTAATGCATTTCCATCCAAAGGAGGGTTATGATAATGAACTACTAGTGCTTTTTCTGCGAGGCAAATTAAACTAAGTCTGAAGTGTAACTTTGTAACACTGTGCAGTTTACAGACAGAATAATTTCAGATTGTTTCTTAGACTACTTGAGGAGAGTTCATAGGTTCAGAAAACTTGAGCAAAAACCCAAACAGCTTTATTTCAAAGTTCCTTCCTCAAATATTCACTCTGCATATGTGCTAAGCATGAGGCATACCCAGAGCCTGTTTTGTTTATGACATATCCCCGTAACTCTGTGGTGTTTCCTGATCCTGACCATTCAAGAACTGAGCCGCAGGCCTGGGAATTGAGCCAGACACTTGTAGCAACAGATGACAGTAGCATGCCCCTGGAAATCTGAATACTCTGCAGTCACTTAAAGCCTGCTACACAATGCTCCATCTACACTTTCTTCTTTTTTTTTAATCACAGTTTATGTCTGTATTACTTTGTTGCTGATAAGCCATGTTTCTGTGGCTTTAGTGCCACAAACAGCTAAGAGTTCATCTAAAGCTTGCTATCATACAGACATGAATTGTATTCATTTCTTTGAAATAGAAGATGAAGAGCATAGAGTCAGACCATTAACTTGATTTCCTCATTTTGTCCAACAAAAAATGGCAATTCTGCCCTTAAAATTGAATTTTAAAGATTTGTCTGTGTGTTCCCCCACCAAGATTTTTATGCTCTAAAACAGTATTAGTGTAAATGAGCTACAGTTCCAATAATACGTTAACAAACTTGTGGGAATCCTTCAACAATCAGGCCATGTCTTCAGAGTTCCACTGTATGTAACAAGGTGCCTCTGGTCAATGCTACTGCCTGCGACCTGTCAGAATTTCTGCCCAGTGCCCATCGTCATGGTAAACTGGATTCTACACCTGGTAGCCCCCAGTCACCACGAAATCACCCTCAACATATGAAAACCATTAAAATTCAGAAAGCAGTGTATTTGCTGTTAGAGAAGTATCAGGAAATTCACTAGGATTGTAGACCTGTTCTATCTTTTTCCATTACCTAGCCAATAGATTTACATTTTCAGATAATCAAAGAATTTTACACATTAAAACATTCCCTGGATGTCTATTCAAACTCAAATAGTCTCCTCTGCTTCAAGGATTTCCTGTAATTCCAGTAATCTCAATCTGGATGCTGAAGGAAATATTGACTCCCTTCACTTCACTTTTAGAGGTGTTAATGGATAAGGAAGAGCTTTTTTGTATTCAAAATGTAAACACATGTGTTAATGAGTATCACATCACTTTGCTTAATTATTAATAAATTCTATGCAAAGAGGAAATAAACATATTAAATCCAGCTGTTGGAATAGGACAGGAAGGGGTTCAACTCACATTTCATCACATCTCCAAATCTGGGTTTCATATACACAGAAAAACTTTGCCTGAACCAATGAGGAAGAGTAACACACACAATTGTGTCTTGATCTGGATGCAGTGGCACCCAGGGAACTTTGACATGATCACAGCTTCACTTGGGTTTTGAAGTATAGTGTGACATGGACCCAGTGGAACTTGACAGTGCTCATTATCACTGACCCTTAGACTGAAATAAGAAAAAAATTCTTGTGGACCAATAATTTTACCAGAAGGAACAAACAAGCCTTATATGCAAAAATGGTGTAAGGCAATGATTAAATACACAATACGTGCCTGTAAAAGCGGTAACACTTTCTGTACTGACCTTTATCTTTTCCTGCTGTGTCTTCCCCTAAAATGCCTGTGGAGGTCAGTAATGCATAAAGCTAATAGGGGACTGTGAGTGCCAGGCCCCAGCAAGGTACTGATGATGGAATTTTTTCTCTGCAAACAAACAAAGGTCTGCTCACTGTCAACACTTCACAGAAAATTGCTGGACTCGTCAATTATGCCACTATAAACAAATGTATAAGCATATATGCATTTAGACATATACCTGTACTCTCTCACACACATTTCTAAAATCATGAAGCCTGCAAATTAATATAAAAGCAAGGCAAGGCAGATAATTTCTCATCTGGACAGTTTGCTATCCAGTCTAACAACAGAAGTGGCAGACAAGTGGGAATATTTCAAATACAGTAAGGGATAAGAGGAGGACAGGTTTACAGAATTATAAACACTAAGTAACCGGTTTGAAAAAATTCTGCATTTGGGGGTCCCAAGTGAGCATTTCATTTGTTCATTTGTTTAATTAGAGGTTAATAGCTGCATTTAGCTCTGTGGAATTGAACTTCTAGGACCTATTTGAATAACACGAGATATTAGGGCAAAATTTGAGAAAGTTATTCTTCTTTTGAATAATTATTTTTTCATTCCTATTCACATAGCCAATTGATGTCCTCAGTATGCCACACACTTAGGTATCCAGTTTGCTGCTTAACAGTGCAATGAATGAGACCATTGCTGAGCAAACCAGTCAAACGAGCTTTTTCCAGGTAAATAACAGAGCAAACCAATTTGTATATTTAGCACTGGAGGACAGATGTAAGGCGGCAACACAAAAAAAGAACTATAGCCAAAATGCAAATTAATATAATTTTATGCTGTTTTATTATAAATAAAATGCTAAACACCACCTTTGTTTTCCAAGTGTACATGCGTAATTTTATATCCTGAGTTTGCCATTCAAAAGCACACAGATTAGGCTGCAAAAGTTATCTATGCACAAATTTGAACAAGCAACTCTCATTCTCAGTTATTTTTGTTCATGATTGGATCCTCATTAGGCACACAAATACAGTTATCTTTTGCATGAGCAAAGGGATAAAAGTAAGTTTACAACAAATAGAGCCTATTATATGAATGTTAATAAATATAGCCAAAATCTGTACACGAATGTTTAAGCTAATATTTAGCAGAAAATCCTACTGTTTTACACAAAGCTAGTTAGCTAAGTTGATGTAAAATCTAGTTAGAAACAGTTTTACAGTCAGAGGATATCTAGTTAAGAGTTAGCAGTGGATAGCATGTAACCCATCGTGTCCTAACAGGCATATCCAAATAGGTCAGAACTGCACCCAGAAAGTCCTCATTTCTCTCCATTGACTCCAAACACAGCCTACACTGACTAGTTTGGGTGTCAATAACTGTCTTTAATTCAACCCTGCCAATTTATAGGAAGGTTAAAAACCCTCTTGCTGTCATTTAATACTTGGATGCTCCTATCCTATAAGGAAACATGTTCATTCCAGAGTCTCCTTAATGGAGAAGCAGAGATGTGATAAAATCCAAGAGAGTGCCAATGTAGATATTCAAGTCTGGATCTGAGCTTTCCCTTAATTTGGAAAAGTTCCCAGTTCAAAGTTCTCTCAATCGTTTTGTTGTTCAGGATAAGAGAAGGCCTGCTTGGATAAGCAAGGAATTATACTGTAACAGAATGTGTTCACAAAGGATGGCAGCTCAGGTCAGTTCAACACGGGGCTCTCTGCTACCCAGAGGACTAGCCCAAATCACACTGGGCTAGTGTGGGCCCATTTTATCAACTCTCTTTGCTAGTGTGTTCAAAAGAGGACTAAGGCTGTCCCAGAGACAAAGAACTAACAAACCTCAAGGAGATATTTGTCTGCAAGAGGCTTTCCTGGCTCTCACACCAAACAATAAACCGAAACAGCAGTCCTGCTCTAGCTAAAGTTTATGAAATCTGGGGACTCTATCTGTGAAAAAAGTTGCAGCAGCATAGCCACGTAGGCTTGACATACCCCAGCTCTTGGGAAATCTGGACCCAATCCAGCCTATTACAGTTCTTTTCAGTCTAGACCGATCACAATATAACATGGTGACTTGGGTTCTGTTCTGCAGCAACAGGCCATGACCACTTCCCTCTGAATTCAGAGGAAACATCTGACAGCTAAGAAGTCAGGCTCCTGGATTATCAGCTACTCGTATCCTTATGGCATTTATTTTTCTTATTCAGCATTGCTGTTTTCCATATGAAAGTGTAAAGTCATTCAGAATGATTTGACATTCTCTCACAGCATTGCTTTTCAAGGCCAAGTGGCAGTAAAGTCTTCTTCAAGCAGGATTTAGGATTATTTTTTGGAAATCACAAGAATGATGCTGCAGACTCAGATTCTTTTTATAAAGAGTTTCTTTCCCTCTATGTTTCCATTACAGCTCTTGCAAGCCTAAGCAAGGTGAAAATTACAATAAAACAACACATACAAGACAAGTTGGTGATCTGAGACAGCCAGCGCGGCATCACTGATGACAAACTGTGCCTGACCAATATGGTGGCCTTCTGTGAGGGAAGACAAAATGGTGTCATCTACCCAGCCTTCTGCAAAGCCCACAACACAGTCTCACAGAGCATCCTTATCTCCAGATTGGAAATGGACATGAAAGTGAAGGGTGGGCTATTCAGCACATAAGGAATAGGCTGATTGGGCACAGCCAGAGGGTTATGGTCCATGGCTCTGCATTCAGGTGGAGGATGCTGCTGAGTGGTGGCCCTCAGGGATCTGTCTTGGGACTGGTGCTTTTTAATATCTTTATCAATGGTACAGACAGTGAGCTCGGGTGCAGCCTCAGCAAGTTAGCAGATTACACAAAGCTGAACGATTGTTCTGTACCAACCCCAACCAACCTAAAAACCCAAAATAAGTAAACAAAAAAAGGGACCATACCACATACATCACCATATCTCCCCTTATTTTTATCAATTCGGCAGTCACTGAGCTCCACAAGCCCAAACAACACTCCATGGACAAATCAAAGGACAAGGAGAAAGCACAAATAAAAAATTGACTTCTAACTTGAAGCCTGCAATCAGAATATATTTTGGAATAATTTCAATGTTTCATCAACTGAATTTTCAAAGAATACTGGTGGATTCTTCATTTAGTTCTTGATCATGGAAGAGAAACAAATCCTCTTTTAAGTAATTTATCAGCTGCTTTTATTTGAGACTTGTGAACATTCCTCAGTGCAGAGATCACGAGAACGGACATTCAAAATGCAATGTACTCAGGTAAGATACACTTTCTCCAAAATTTATGTCTAGCTGGGAAAGCTCTTTTTGTTACATTTTTTGTTGTCACAATGTGTAATACTTGAGAATATACCTTCATAAATAATTTTGATGCAGTTTTTATTTTGATTGTAAACTCTGGTTAGTACTCCAAGATATTGACAGTGACAGATACGTCATAACAGTTCATAAAATCATAGTTATTCTTAACTTACCCCTATCCTGGAAAATACTTGAGTAACAATCCTAAAGGTCACTTTTGTTTTTAAAACATCTGTTTCTAAACCCATGCTGTTTAACCTGAAAGATACAACTTACTGGATTAGGGTTCCTTAGAGGTTAAGCAGGTAATCCATGGAGACTGTTCCCTAATTTTCCTTAGCTGCCATTCCTTAAATATGTTCCATCTCATGAACTATGAGTCATTTCACTTTTAAGCCCTATTATTTCCTTTGAATTTACCTAAAACTTTATTAGACCCAGTCAGTACTGCCCTGAAAGACAGCCCACATACATTTAAAACATTCCTAATGGAAAAGAATAAAACATTTAAAATCTATATTTGATCTGACAACAGCATTATCATGTTTAAATTAGAAACAGATTAGACATAATTGAAGATAAAGAGGACACAAGCATCACTCCCATTTTGGTGGAGTGGGCTTTAAATTATCAGATTCATTCAGAATACATTACGCAGAAACATTGAATTGTTAGCTTTAGACAGCCTTTTCTAAGAGTTTACAATTTCTCAGTTCAGTGAAGCTTGCCACCAGCTTGTTATCAGAACAAAAAATGAAAAATCATTTGGTTCAGAGCACAGAACTGATCTCACCTCCAAAAGTACACGTTTTCTTCTGATAACCAACACTTCTTTGGACTGTAGAGGTACCGCTTCATGCTTTACAGTGAAGTCAATCTTTTTAAGATTCTTCCACGTTTCAGGTAATTCCTAACCACATTACAAGTAGATAATGTTTGTCAGTTTGCAGAGCCAACAACCCCCCCACACAAACACACATACTTTCATTCTCCCCAACTTTCCCTGCTTTTTTCCTTTTTTTGAAAAATATTAGTTGACTTTGTGTAATTCCTTCCCTACTGTTCTCATGCAGTGACAAAGATGGACTCTTTACTCAGAGTAATTTGCTAAATTCAATTTATGGAAAGGATTAAAGTTTCTTTACAACACCCTGCATTTTTCTAGTTAGAACATGTTTACATATATTAAATTTGGAAATAATCCTCAGCAACACAAAAAACACCTCAGTGATGCAACTCATGATAAAATAGTTTAATAAACACATTATTTTGACCCATCCATAAGAAGGGTGCAAAAATGCACATAGTAAGAACTGAATGTATTAGTAAACACCAAACATGTTAAGTCCTTCTGCTTAACCTGCTTAGCTCTTAACAAGGGTGTGCTTGAACCCAGTCTGGTCCAAAAAAATAAAGCCATAGTCCTTACATTGCTGTTAGACATCCCAAAGGCTCATCTGCTCTATAACCTGTACCTGTTGCTGACAAAAAGGTCAGCCACAAGCGTAGTTGAATATGGACATGGACTTGCTCACGAAGTATAATTAGACATAGTAGTTTAAAGGCAAAGATACACAAAGATAAACGGGGGTTTTTTATAGTTGTTTTGAAAAATTTACATGGGGCTTTTGCAAACATTTCTGTTTACTCTGAATCTCATTCAACTTAATTCCACAATTCTGTGACACAGCTGAACCTCATTACCTCCTTGCAAGTTACATTGCTCAGAAAAGTTTCCTATCATTATTTGAAGAAAGTGGTTAGAAGTTTAATAAACACTAGCAATCCTCTGACAATGCATAAATAAGAACACTGTGAGATACCTGTCTATAAATTGTACTTTTAAATGGATATTTCCATGCAGGTGAAGTTTAGTTTTCAGCTGCATTAAGAGGCATGACAGATTAGAAATGAATAGTAAAGAAATTATTTGGAAAAATTCCCTGTTTTCATATGCAGTGTAAGCCTTTACATTTCCTGCAAATGATGCTAGGGAAAAAATAACTACAGAAACACATTTAGTCACTTGGAAAAATCAGGTTGATAGCACAGCTCTGATTCATAACAAACCAGTGTTTTACAGACTAAAAGAGTCAAACATTATAATGGTGCTATTTTTACTGCTTCAGTTTTTGGTCTGCCAACACTTCTCTAATTAAAGTTACATTAAAGAGCATGGCTCAAATTTTCAAGAGGATTGCTTTCAATCTGAATGTACCATCTCTGCACCATTTCTGCAGCTCTGTGTGCAAACAGGCACGTATCATGGAGCAGCAAGAGCTGGCTGCTTCCCAAGGGAAGGTGAGCCAGAAGCCAAAGTTACCCCAGCAGACAACAGCCTCATCAACCAAGGGCCCAGTCCCAGAGGGCCTTAAGCATGGCAGCAGTAACTGGGTGCATCAATAGCCCCAGACACAGCCAGCAGTGAAACAGATCCTGGGTCCCACTAGCAAGTATAGCCAGGAGTGGTAAGACAGACAGAGATAAGGACAAGCAAGACAGAGATAAGGACATACAGGCACTGGTCTCCATCCAGGAGAGTGCACCTGGAGCACAGATCCAGAGCCAGGTCCAAGCACCCCCAGGGGGCAGGGCTGAGGAGAGGCTGCAAGACAGAACACCCTGTACCTCAGAGAAAGTGAGAGCACAGGGCTGAGCTTCTGTGGAGTCCCCTGGGTGTGGAGTAGAGCCCCTAGAGAAGCTGGTCAAGGCCATTATTACTGCACTCAGAACACCGACAGTATGCACACCTGCAAAGTGATTAAGCTGCTAATTACCTGATCTACCTGCACAAAAAAAGGGATGTCCTAATCCTGCAAGGTTAAGATTACTCTGTAGATTTTTACAGTGACAGGATTTAACCTTCCTCAGGTGATGCACAGAAAAACCTGTTAATTTGGGGGCAGAGGTGAATTGAGACATTTTCAGTATTTGTTTGCCAAATCAAAATCATGTGCTACCTGTGAGTTTCTTAGCTGAGATCATCTGGAAAAGGAATTTGCATTTACCCAGAAATGTTCATGTTTTAAAAATTATTTTTGTCCCAGCAGGGCAGTAGATAGAACCAACCTTTCAATGGGTTTTATATAAAACTTGTATATATCAAAATGCAGCAGTGGATTTCCCCATGTTTCATTCATCTGGATCATGAGAGAGCACCAAGACCAAAATTCTGCTGTAAATCAGACAGTGGATTAAGTCCACTATATCTCACATGCTGTGCTGAACCTCCTGACCAAGAATCTTTAGCTATTTGAGCCATGTGATCCCTCTGTATCCCTCAGCTCTGCTCTTAGTGGCAAGGGTTGGAGAGGAGAAAATGTTACATTTTTTACTTCATTTCAAGGTTGACTGAAATGCAAGAACAAACACAAAAATAAAAGTAAAAACTTTCAGGTGGGCCTTCTAGAATATATTTGTGCAATGTGGAAATCCTATTTGGGAAAGGCAGACCACATAAACTAATGGTCCTATCTGGCCTTGAAATCTAGGATAAAAATAAAATAAAGGAGATCCATAGTTGAAACCTGACATCAAAAATGCCTTTAGCATATGACTATTTAGTTGTAAACACTACCTTTCACTGACAAATAAGTTTTTCTTCTTAACATTTTAATTGATTCTTAGGAGAAAATGCTGGTACAACATTGATAAACACTTCTCATTAAGTCTCATGAATGGAACTTGAGAACACTAAGAAAAATGTCTAATTTTGGACACAATTAAGTCAACAGAATATTTACCTTAGAACTGGAAATGGACAGCAAACATCATCATATTTTAAAAAATATATTCAGTAATAGAAGTGTCCAAGGTAAAGAGCTTTAAAAAAAAAACCCCAAACCAAATGCATTTAGTGTTATTTTTATACTTTCACCTATATAAGTATGTACCAAAATTCAGAGCTGTTATGTTGAAGCCTTACCTCCAGTTCTTCATGGGATCCTCACCCCCAGTTCTCCCAGCTGCTATCTGCAACTTCTCGAGAAGTCAGTTTCAAGACTTTGGACATGTGATCTATGGATTCCTGGTTCTACACAGACATTGGATCACTGAAGGAGTGGCTAAGCATTGAAACAGATTCCCCAGGGAAGTAGTGGAGTCACCATCCCCCCAAAATGTTCAAAAAACAAGTAGACCTGGCACTTCACCATAAGGCTTAATGGGCATGGTGGTATTGGGTCGAAGGTTGGACTTAATGATCTTGAAGGTCTTTTCCAACCTTTATGATTCTATGGATGTCCCCTTATTTCACCCAGAGCTGTGTACTCTCCTCCTCGCACTTCCTTAGTCCACCTGTCCCTGGTTTCATGAGTGAGCCTCTCCATTCGGCAACACGTAATGTAAGAAAACGTTGAGGTAATCAGCACAGAACACCTGAAAACTTAAAACAAACCAAACACACAAAAAATATTAATGAACAAGTAAATTCAATCAAATAAAACACAGGAGCATGGTGTTAAGGCTTAGTTGGTGGGCTCCTTTTCCCTCTCTTGTTAAGCAAGAGAGAAATGCATTTCACATGAGTGCCAAGTAATTATTGAGAAATATCATGGACTCATTGACACTTGACCATCTCTTCCTTTTCTGCATCTACTGCACATGGTTCAATAACCCTACTCAGGTTCTCAGTGCTGCAAAATCAGGGGCAGGGACATTCCTGTCTGATAGCAAGAAATAGTTTGGATGGGCATTTGAGGGGATGGGCAGCCCTGTGATCCACATCCATCTTTTAGAAGAGTCCAGGATTGCAATTAATTTCAGAGTTCCTCTCCCAAAGAATGGATCAAAAGTCTGCAAAATATCTCTATTGTCTCATGGCTTAAAGGGATGAAAGGGACTTAAAAAGATCATTCAATCCATCCTTCTCAATATAAATATAAATAAATATATATATACACACACACACGTAAAGAGGAGGATTATGTATATATACATATATGAGTATATTTGTGCTTATGTATGTATATATAAAAATCTATATGAAACAGAAACTAGAGAAGCTTGAATAAACCTGAGCTGTTTTCCTTAAAATTTCAGGTCCCTTTTTAAATTAAATTCACCAATTAAATTAAAAAAGCTTATGGTCAACTTGACCTGAAATAACTATTAGAAATTCTTCTGATTTGAAGATCCATTAACTTATGTAGAATACTGGTCCTAAGACAAAAAAAAAAAAAAAAGAAACATGATGAACAAGAGATTTTAAACAAGACAACAAAATAGTATAATTATTTATATTTTATTTATAGACACAAGAAATGAAAGCAAAGGAACCTCTGCAAAAATGGAAATACCTTTTCTTTAGAATACAGTAAGTTTCATGAACATTTTGGAATCTCAGAATTTTAATAAAATTCCAGCTTCCCTTTACTAAGAAATTGTCCACAGAGCAGAAACTACTTCACACATGCAATTTTATCATCAATCCATGAAGTACCACTCATTGTTAAAGTGTGTTCCAAAACACAGACAGTGACCAAATCCCTCTCCCTCATAGCCACTTGACTTATTTCTTTCGGAGTATACATCTGATCTGCATAATGCTAAATGAACATCCGAAAGTGAAAAAGCAGTAGAGGTTTTTCTCTACTGGGCAAAGATTAAATTCAAGAAAGAAAAGACATCCTTAAAGCTAAGTCACATGCCAAGACCCAAGATACTGCACCGATGGCAATGACAATTATAACTTGTCAGTGAGCAGCAGGTTTCCTGTCTGCTCCCTGAAAAAACTTAATAGGAAATGACTGCTTGGATACATATTTCTCAACTATTATAATTTCTGTTTCATGCATCACACTAACATCAAAAATTCAAAGTACCTACTGTCATCAGCTAGACACAAAACACTGTACTTGTTATTACTAACATCCTCCAACATGTTGACTTAACTCACAGCACTTGCTAGTGAGATGGACTGTGATTCAGAGCCTTCTGACCATCAATGTCACTTTACAGTAGAGCTCCAAAAAAATGCAATATTGTGTCCAACTTTGTCCTTTGTTTCCTTTTCACTATTGTACAGTGTAACCAATTTACATTTAATCTATTTTGCCTGTGTAAATGGTGATATTTTGATATATTTATTTATTGTTATTTTTTCCATCTCATATTAAAAAAACCTGCAAAATGAAGCAATTGCATAAAGATTTTTGCATGTCCTGGTAGTCTGGCAAAAATACTCTTGCACAAAAACTTGCATTAACATTAAATTTCTAGCAAAATTTTTTCACTGTAGTTCACAAAACACTTTTGTCCGGTATCTGTGGACATAACCTCACAGCTTATAGAGAACGAAATTATTGTGGATACATAGCTCAGCTGTACTTGCAGATCTAGAAGCAGAAACAGTATCAGGTGTCCTGATGAAAAGTGTCACCAAGAAGGCAAACGTTCAACCAATAATTACAAAGAAACCAGCAGTTCTTGAGAAATGCCCAGCCTGGAATATGTAGAAGTCATTTGACACCAAATGCTCAGTAAAACAGGCACGGTAAAGCCAAAGACTGCCTGTGCACAATGCACGAGTGAAAGTGCAGATTTCAGTGTGCGTTAGAAAGGCACTCTCAACTGGGCAAGTGAACCAGGAGAAGTTAAAAAGAAGTTAGCTAATATCATTCAAAGAATACGTGCTGATGGCTGATGGAAATGATGGGATACATTCATAGAACAAGAGAAGCAGAGGTTAAGGAGAGCAGAATATGACGGATCATGGGGAACAGACGGGAAAAGTCCTCACAGCCTCTCTTGAGATATTAGGCTTCTTGGCATAAGCCATTGGATAAGGGTGAGTCAGCTGGGAAAACAGTTACATTCAAATGCCTAGAGGAAACGTCAATCGTGACACTTGAAAAAAAAATTTAAAAAAGAAAAATAGCAAAAGTAAGAATGACTGGAAAGGGTCTTTTCCAAAATATTTGACAATCTGTTTTCAGATGATGCAGTATCATAGCTGTTTTTCATTAGTCCCCCCATAACATCACAGAAATTGCCATTGACATTAAGTCCAAAGAAGGTTTAAAAGTTATTTCACTGCTATTAAGAAAAAGCTGCACTTCAAATAAAGGAGTGGATTTAAATGTTGCCACAGTGTTTTCATTCAGATACTGAAGAAAACACTTGATAGCTTTGAACAGCCCATCTACAATCATGTGTTCTATGTATTCAGTGTAGAGTTTCCATTCATCAGAAAGAGGATCTGTCTGAAGCAAATACTGATTGTCCTGGAAAGAGTAATTTAGAGAATCAGTAACAGGGGTTTAGAATTGCTCTTCTCAGTGTGTATTTCTTATTCCAGTTAACTGTGTCCAGGAATAAAGAAACTCTCACTTTGATGAAGAAAAGCATTCCCACTATTTACAACATAATTACGTTTTCATTGTAACTTTTACAAGTACATCTGGAACTAGTTACTGAAAACTATTTCCCTTTGGAGTAAGATTTGCATCAGCAAGTGCAAATGTTTGAAAACAGTTCTAGCTTTTACTTAGTTCTGGCTTTCCTAAAAGTATTTACACCTATTTAGTGACAATAGATACTCCCAGAACAAAATATTTACTGGATCTACTATCACGTAGACTATCTGGCAAATCTTTTCCACTGTTCCTTGAATACTTCATAGGGCTTTTTTTTAAATCAATGGATAGAAGAAAGGATTTCTGTCATTTTTTTCCTTGACAAAAGAAGTGGTTGACTCACTCTATACAACATCCAGTTTCACATTATGCTTGAATATTCTGATTCTCTCATTCACATTTTAAGCAAGTTCTCCCTTCCTGTTCATTATGGTCACAGATATCTGCATTCTGCCAAGTCAGAAGCAGACATCAGTTGTTTGTCAAAACTCTCCAAATCATGTATTCTACTTGGCTCTGCAGCACAGTCTTCCACAGCCTCTGGCACAGATTTTAAATACAGTTAAATTTGCAGTATAAGAAGGGTAAGAAAAACTCTTATTCTTTCTAAGGTTATCAGAAATATTTTTAAACAGATTCCTTCCTTCTTTGTTCAATCCCTTCTGTACCAACCCCAAATTTACCTGTTATGCTGTAATAAACCATTAATCTTTTCACTTGGGAAGAAAGATTGACAATCAAATGTGCTCAGTCTTCTAGTTTTAAAAACACCTAATGCCATGTTCTCAGTGGATTCAACCTTCTTATTATGATATATCAGCTGAGTCTGCATCCTATTTATATATTAGTAGACAACCTGGCTTTTAATGTAAACAAAAAGTACCAGGATAGCCTACAAAACTGAATATTTCTCACTCTCCCTAAGAGGGATGACTGGACAAAAACAGGACAAGTTTCTACGGCAGCTCCTCATTTGTCTTTCTATCATAGCTTCTGTGCAAAATACTCAGGTATTAGTTCACTGATAATGCAGCCAGACTGGTAGAAACATGAATGTGGACATGACCCTGTTTTGAAACTGGATGATATCAGCTTGTTTGTATTATATAATAACCTGGTTTGACCCTACGAAAGTATATTTTACTGCTGTCCATATGCAATCTAGAACCATTTTAACTAAAATTAATCCAACATGGTAACTTTGATTAAAAAGGTTCAAGCTAAATTTTACAGAGAAAGCCAACATGTATCTGCCTGGTACATGAGACGTCATTTCCATCAGCAGGAAGAAGTCCCATTAGATAGTTTTTTTCTCTGTTTCTACAAGGGAAACTCCCACTACTCACCCCAGTTATGACAGTAGTTTTGTAAAAATACCTATCTGGTATTAAAATCAACAATGGATTTTATTTCAGTCCCTGAAAAGCATTTTGCTCAGCCTAATAGTGGAACTTTCACCATCCTTTACTAGTCTTATAAACCACTTTGGCTTGATTTCATAAATTTCCTGGTTGAAGGAACTAGTTCTATCCATTCATTTAATAAATGAATGCATTGGAGGTCAGCCTTTTGTACTGAAAGAAAAGTATACCTACACTCAGTAAAACTACAATGTATGATTAACTACAAACTACAGAGTAACAACCATCTCACAGACAAGATAATTGCAAAACATAGTTGATCACAGTTTGGTTTTGATTTAGTATAGATGAAAATTTGAGATGAAAATTTTCTACTCTGTTTTTATATTCCCATACAAAAAGAGTCAAAAAGAGATTTTTTTATTTACCTTGCAAAGTGCATCTCTTGCAATATGAAAGCATTGCAACCTCTTGGTGTTAGAAGGATGTTGTAAAATCTCAAGATATTACACCCATTGGAGAAATAGCAGAAAGCTACAGAATCACAAAAGATTTTGTTATTCAGAAAAAGGCAATCAGACACCAAAAAACCCCCCTTTTTCAAGTTACCTCATTGTAACTACAGAATATACTGAAGCAGAACTTATATCAGCCTCCTGAAAGCAAGAGCTACAAGTCTTTGCCATCTATATCCTGCAGTGCTGGTCTCTTCATTTAGGTTTAATGTACAATATCCTTTTTAAAAATGAAATCTAAACGGCATTTCTCTCATTCTAAGCCACCAATGCTTCTCAGGGAACATGTGTAGTACAAACACACAATCATGTTATACTCTTTCGAACCCTGAAGTAAAAATTCACGACATCTGATACATAACTTGTATCTTATGCTTATGTCAAGAATGAAAGAGAAGTTTTACCATAAAACAAAATAATTGCTAAAACAATTCCAAGAAATCCTTAATGTAATGCACTGAATTTACTATTGGATGACTTTCTGACTAAAATTACTTCATGCCATCCAAATTCCAGAGAATTATTACACCAAGGTCTGAAGCACAGAGAAGGTATACCTCCTGTGTCTAGCAGAGGTACATTTCACAGAATCACAGATTATGTTAAGTTGGAAGGGACCAATCTGGATCTTCGAGTCCAACACCTGGCCTTGCACAGGACATCTCCAAGAGTTACACCATGTGCCTGAGAGTGGTGTCCAAACACTTCTTGAGCCCTGTCAGGCTTGATGCTGTGACCACTTCCACGGGGAGCCTGTTCCAGTGTCTGACCACCCTTTGGGTAAAGAACATTTTCCTGATATCCAACTTCAGCTTCCCCTGACACAACTTCAGGCCATTCCCTCGGGTCCTGTCACTGTCACCACAGAGAAGAGATCAGTGCTGCCCCTCCTCTTCCCCTCGGTTGTAACTGCAGTGAGGTCTCCCCTCGGTCTCCTCTTCTCCAGGCTGAAAGACCAAGTGACCTCAGCTGCTCCTCATACGGCTCCCCCTCAAGGCCCTTCACCGTCTTCGTTGTGCTTCTTTGGACACTTCTCTGTAGTTTAATACCTTACCCTGTGGTACCCAAAACTGCACACAGGACTCGAGGTGAGGCCGCCCCAGTGCAGAGCAGAGCGGGACAATCCCTCCCTTGCCCGGCTGGCGATGCTGTGCCTGATGCCCCCCAGGACACAGCTGACCCTCCTGGCTGCCAGGCCACTGCTGACTCATGTTCAACTCGCCAGTGACCAGGACCCCCAGGTCCCTCTCTGTGGCACTGCTCTCCAGCACCTCATTCCCCAGTCTGTCTGTACATCCAGGGTGCCCAATCCCAGGTGCAGAACCTGGCACTTTCCCTTGCTGAATTGTTGGTGGTTGCCCGGCCCTCTAATCTGTTGAGGTCTCTCTGCAGGGTCTCCCTGCCTTTGGGGGAGTCAACAGCTCCTCCCAGTTTTGCATCATCTGTGAACTTGCTTAGTATCACTTCCAGCCTGCATCCAAGCCATTTATGAGGATGTTGAGGAACACAGGTCTGAGGATGGAACCCTGTGGAACCCCATTAGTGACTGGACACCAGTCTGATGTCACCCCATTCACTACAGCCTTTTGTGCCCAAATTGTGAGCCAGTTGCTCACCCACTGCATGACGTGTTTATCCAGCTGTGTGCTGGACATTTTGTCCTGAAGGATACTGTGAGAGACAGTATCAGCAGCTTTACTGAAATCCAAAAAGATTACATCAACTGGCTTCCCTCGGTCAGCTAGGTGGGTTACTTTGCCATAAAAGGAAATAAGGTTTGATAAGCAGGACTTTCCTCTCATGAAGCTGTGCTGGCTGTGACCAATGACTGCATTGTCTTTCGGGTGTTCCTCAATACGTCCCAGAATAATCTTGTCCCTTACTTTACCGGGCACTGAAGTGACACTGACAGGCCTGTAGTCTCCAGGGTCCTATTTCTTGCCCTTCTTGAAAACTGGGATGATGTTTGCCAGCTTCCAGTCAGCTGGGACTTCTCCAGATTCCCAAGATTGCTCAAAAATCAATGAGAGAGGTTTTGCAATGACATCAGCTAGCTCCTTGAGGATTCTTGGGTGAATCCCATTAGGCCCCATAGCTTTGTAGGTATCTGGAGCCTCAGATCCCACATAATTCCAGGGTTGACTGGGAGTTAGTTGATCATTCTCACAGTCGTGATCCTCCAGCTCAGGACACTGAGACCCCCTTGGTCCATCACCCACGTTGAAGACAGAAGCAAAGAATGCATTAAACACCTCTGCCTTGTCCCTGTCCCTGCAGATCTGGACACTTATTTTAATAGCAGTGTGAAATCTAATTTCTGCTGTAGCTGCCAAAATAGCCAATTGCTCCTTTATATTTTTGTTAACGAGAACAAGTTTTGTCAAACTGTGCAGAAATTTTCCTCCTCTTCCACATGATCCCTGCAGAAATTAGAGAAATCAGGAGGAAAAAATTCAATGAGAAGTATACTTACAATTATGATTCAATGCCCATTGAACAGATTTTAAAATCAAAAAGCATCCTATGAGAACTTTATGAGCACATTTCCATATTTTTCACACACGTCAAAGTATACCTTTAATTGCTTATATAAAGATGTGCAGATCTGAGCTTTTAAAGACAGGAAATAGAACCAAAATGTCACGGGCTACGTCAGCTTTCTTGTACATCTATGCAATCTCTGCTGTAATTATTTTCTATTGGGATTCTAAAGAACTGGATAAAGCCTGTCAACTTTTTGTCTAAAGTTTAAGTGTTTTGCTTTCACTGAATTTCATCAGAAGGTAATTTAGTTGTGAAGGAAAAAAAAAGGCATTCTAAGCATCTGCATGTTCATTTTAAAGTGGAAGTTTAATATAATTTGAATTTCAATGAAATAAGATGAGAAAGTGTTCAGATTTCAAGTATTTTTAAATTTCTCATGAACGTTTCAGAGCCTCCAGAACTTGTTTTTTGGTTCACAAGAGCATCTGCTTTTTAAAAATCCCCCAGTTTCCTGCTACTACTACTGCACTGTCAAGTTTCTTTTTATAGGATCTCCTTTTTAAAATCCTAATTCAGGGGGAAGTGATCTTCCATACTCCTGAGTGTCTCATTTCCACACCAGCAATAGATATCATTACAAACTTGATCAGTAAAGAGAGAATTTAAAAATTTCCATGGCCTACATTTTGGCCAGAAGGATTGGCAAAATGCAACAAATCCTCTGAATGGTACAGTAAATCTCAGAATGAGCTAAATCCTTAAATTCCCTTGAAATCTGCTTGTCATCAGACTAAAAATACTGTGGAAAAACTGCTTGTCTCATGGTTTCTTCAATAATTCTAATTTTGGTTTTGTTTGAAAGTCAGAAGTGCCTAACCTGAAAATGTATGGAAATGTTCCAAAAGCCATGGCAGCATTTTGAGAAGATCAGCAAAAACCGACTCCAGGTTTATTTTGATTTCAGTTCAGCTTTCTCCTAAGTCATTTGACTAATTTCAGTATGTGTGGAAATAAGTTTCCTTACTTTGTGATGACTTTAGAAACAGTTATTACTTTAAAAACAGAGAACATAGAGAATTTCATCTCTTATATCATAGTAATTGCAGGCTTAAAAATGAAGACACTGCTCCAAGCAACTTAATGTTTCTTTGAAGGAGAAAAGATTTTTAATTTCTATCACTGAGATGTGAAAATGAACAGAAAAAAATTTTGCTCTTCTAGTTATTATATAACAGATACGTAAGTACATACTTGTAGAACAGTCAGACCACTAAAAACACTGCACAGCAGAAGAAAAAAGAGGCCCTTGGAACTAAGCTCCTATAAAAATACAGCATGTGTCTAATGGGAAGAGAGAAATCAGTAGGTATAATCCAAAAAACAGGCAAAGAAAAGTACTGTGTTCCTGAGACTGCATATAAAACTGTAAAGAATACAGAAAACAATTGAAAATACCTAGCTAATTACTTAAAACTTACTTCAAACCCCAGCTGAAATATAACATATCTCTTTACAGAAAAAAAAATTGAACTATACTAATTAAGGTAGAACAATTAATTTAATAAATAATAAAATGTAAGCAAATTAGTAATTTTAAAAATAATAATTAAATTAAGAAGAGGTGGGAGATTTTTCCTACTTACTGCCTTTGCCTCTCAAACATCTCTTTGTATCAAGTAATTTCCTCATCAAACATTGATAGAACAACAGAAAAACTGGCATAAAAGCTAGAACTGGTGGCAAGCCTTTCCAGCAGATTACTAAATACCAGCAAATTTGCAGAAAATTCACTGAACAATAAATAAAGAACTGCAATTTAATTGTAAAACATTTTACTCTAAAATGTGTATTTTTCCCAGAAGTTATTCTGTTAAAATAACAGAATAATCTGCTAATTAATTATAGGGGGGGTTTTGGGGGGTTCTTGTTTGATAGTGGGGCGTTTTTTTTATTTTGGTTGGGGGGGGTTCTTTTGTTTTGGGTGTTTGTTTGTTTGTTGGGGTTTTTTTTTGGTGGTGGTGGTCGTTTGGTTTGCTGCTTTTTTTGCTTGGAAAATAAATTAGGAATTGCATTAGGAAATATACATAGAATCCTGGTTTACAGTTATTGCCTTTTCAAATGCAAGATTAACATTTTGTGTGAATAGTAATGGTGTTGAGGAAGAGATTATTAAGAACTGAATCATGGGAACTAATTTAATAAATTTATGAAAAATTAAATATAGAAAAACAAAAATAGTGGGAAAATCTAGGTACTTTTAAAATGAATAGAAGACATTCTCACAAAAGAAATATAACTTTATGTAAATATGTAAATAGATAAGAAAATAATATATGCCTTATTTCTATAACTAATTACTAGAATAAACTTTATCTTTGCTCAGTTTGTAGGAGGGGTTCTGAGAGACAGTTAAGAATGGTGACTGGAACAGCTGGTGAAACACCCACATCTTGTGCTACTGGAAATCAGACCAGACAATATACCCAAAAAATACCTCTTAGGAAGAAATGAAGTACTTGCATTATCCATGTCCAAAACAACACAGGACACAGAAGCAGCAATCATTAAATGTGAAGAAACACTCTGATGCAGCATTGTGAGACACTGCTGCAGCCTGGCAAGTGGCACTGGCCAGGAATTGCTGCTTTTTAGACATTACCCTCTGCAGCCCTTAAGCTACAACCATGGGCCAAAAAGGCAGCGGTACAAAGATCTAAGGAAACCATTCTGGCAGAATACATGAAAACAGTTGTCCTAAAGCACTGGACACACATCTGTCATAGTTTCTCCACATACCCAAATAATGGACTGAGATAAGAAAAATTATTTTTCCTCTGATCTGGTTGTACTTTGAGTTAACATCACTTGGAAAAAAACCCGTGCTATAGGAGCCATTTCTAGAGCTATTGTGAACCTCCTGTTGAATCTGTGACAATCCAGTTTGTCCAAAATAAGTCTTTTTACTATCACAGGATCATAGAACAGCCTGGGTTGAAAGGGACCTTACAGATCATCTACATCCAACCCCTGCCATGGGCAGGGATACCCTATGTAAATGCACTTGTAATTATTTCCGTGATACTGTGGGAAACGGCACTGAAGCTGCCACTTCTGCAGATGTCAAGTCTGCAAAAGGCAAATTGCAGATGCCTAGAGAACAAATTCAAGAAATACAACCAAAAAGTTTATAGTGTGATTCTATATAATTTTTACCAATAACATGTTTGCTGCGTTTGAATATGAATTACCAGCAGCAGTCTCAGTTTATGGCAGTTTGTGGTTAAATACCCCATAAAAGCTAACTCACTTGTTTTACTTTGAACTCGCTACACTCATGCTGACAGCCCAAATTACAGTATTTTATTATATTGCATCTTTACTGTGTATTTTATTTATCTCTGTTGTACCTTCTAGTATTTGGCATCTATTCAAAATCTTTACCTGTGTTCTCCTGCTGTTCTGGGGGTTTTTGTAGCTTCTTTTGATTTGTACTCAGAGCATTATCTTTTACTTTCACTCTGTACAAAGTTCATTAGTTTGGAGAGCTTATGCAATGTCTCAGTGACACCAAACCCCATTTGTTCATCTGATTTGCTACACAGCTGCAATGTGTATTAAATCACCTATTGTGACCACCTGTAAAACACTGCTTGTAAATATGCTCTTCAAGGCATAAAGCCACCTTAATGTAGCAGTTAAATTTTTAAATGAAATGCCACAGGAAATGTGTATGTTACCTGTAAGCAATTCACAATTCAACTGGTTTGCGTACTGCCCATTTACTGCTTGTTAAAATTCATGTCTTGATTTTTTTATGTCTCTTCATAGGTTCTGCTAACAGACCATCCATAAAAATTGGAATTTTTCATGGGGCATCTAAGTTTAATCCCTGCTGCAACAGCTACATTGACTTCATTTTTCCTGAATTTCTTTTTAAGAAGATGACTTTCTTAGATCTAAAAAGTTCTAACAATGCCTTGATTTGGCAATACAATTCATTGTGTGGCTCTACAGAGTAAGTACTTTGTCTTCAATTAACTTTGGTTTTCCTCTAAAGTCTGAAATTGTGGCCCAATCTCAATATAGGCATAAAATAACATTCTTCTATTCAACAGTTGCATGGATATGAACAGTCAGTGAGCTTTGTTTGGTGGCATTTAACTTTATCATTCTTCCATATCCATTGTAAAACCTTGCCTTCTCCCTAAAGTTTCAAAGATGGTTTTTATCAACAACTTTTTCTTTTTATTTATTTCCTTGTCTCTCTGGAAGACCATTCTAAATAGTAGCCTTTGAGGAGAGAGCTTTTCTCCATTTTCATTTGGGTGAGATTTTACAAGGGTCTTAAGCACCTGCATCTTGTAAAAGTGAAAGGAACATGGGTAGTAATGGCCCTCTCTTTCTTTTGAAACCTTCTAACAGGTTTGAAATCTTAATGAATTAGGGAATCGACAACATGTATATCAGAGAAAGTCCTATGTTTTATTGTAATACTTTTTATAGAACTAGTGAGTTATTATGATGCATCTATTTTTGTCTGTTGTACTTGTTGGGATGCATTTGTACAGCGCTGAAAGTAAAGCTCTTCTATCTCAGCAGGAAGCTGTTCCTCACAGCAATTATGCCTGATGGCTCTCTTTCCATTTTCCCTCAGCTTCTCAAGAAGTTGTGTTTACTGAAACCCTACGAATTCTCCTTTAGAATCTTACATAACTCTATGTATTCAACCATCTCTTTTTCATCCATCTTCTGTTTTTCATCGTGTTTTTCATTTTGTTAGATATTTGGCTCATTTACTCATATATTATCTACTCTGATACTTTATATTTTCCACCACTATTTTGATTGCTATTTTCTTAGAAATTTACAGTTTACATAGGATCACAGCACACAACTCCCACTGATTTTAGTAACTCCCATTGACGTCAATGTGAGTTTTGTGGCTAACTCCCTGGCAACTCAGAAAATACAGGGTCTAGTGGGTATAATCTGAGTTTAGAATCACTTATTTAGAAGAATAAGCTTTTAAAAACTTTTTCTGGTTTTGTGGTCTTGCATTCTTACAACTTTTAATAGCTGAGGGACCAAAGAAGACATTTTCAGATAAATTAGAGTATTTGAGGTCTACATGTCAAGATTCAGAACAAATTAGGAAAGATTAGTCATTTTCCCCTGAGTCACCATCAAATTTTGCCCTTGCGTTTATCATTGCAGTCTATGGTGGTCTTCTCTCGTCTATTGCAGATGAAAAAACAGGACTTGAATAATGAATGAGTCTATGATCAAAAATATGCAAATCTTGTTCTTCATTTCAGTATTTGGACATATCAACTTCAATTTCCTAAATCCTCTCTTCTAACTCAAGCTATTAATGATGCTAAGACAATTATCTAACTCTACCAGACTGCCTATTGTTCATTCAGCAGAAACCTCTATTTTTACAATAATGTCAAACTATTTCTGTAACATTTCATGTATTATTTTCTTTATCTTTCACAGTCTTTCTGTGTCTTAAGTAGTAGCCAGGGTGTTCAGAGCTACAAGATAAGGAAGTTTTATCTGAAAAAGTAACATGTTCTTATAGACCGTCTGATATAATGAAGAAAAACAGGTGAGCTTTTAGATTCACAACCCCTTCATCTCTATCTTAATCTTGTCTTCTTTTCAACAGGACTAAAATCTGCTGTTACTCTTTGGTCATTTAAAAAATATGTCCCTTTTTTCCTCCTTCTTCATGTTTCTCCAAACCTGGGTATTTGTGTACCCATTTTCCAGTCCAGACATCAAGCCAATTCTCACATAGCTACAATCTCTGGTACAATTGAAGACAGCAGGTTTTCGCTGTTTGTTATATTTGCTTTTAAAGTAAATCCAGCAGTTTACAAAATGTAAACCTGAACACTAGAAATACTTACTGTAAATCAGAACATTAAGTCTTTATTCAAGGCCAAACTGTGATTATCCTTTATGTAATTTCAAGGGAAAAAAATAATAGATGTGTTTTATATCAAATATATACTGGCAGCCAACTACTGCTGTGGTCCTGAACGCTTCCAGTGATCAAAGTGTTGGCAGAGTCCTGAGTCACCTTCTCAGATGAGTAAGGAAGCTGGCCATGGAAAAGATACTTCAGATTCCAAAATGGCCAGAGTACCTTAAAGCAAAAACCTTTTTGCATCCTGGGTTTCAGAGAGGTAGTACCTGCTTGCTGTGAGCAAACAACAGGATTACATTCCCTGTCTACTGTTGCTTCTTTGTCAAATAAGCTGTGATTGGAGTCAGGGTCACCATATACCCCTGCATACTGAGTGGCTTGCAGCCACAATGACTGCTATGGTCTACATCTATCTGTCTTCAAACTGTTGCAAGCCTGTGTTGTAATCACGTTAGCATTGATTTTAGTTGAGGCTAAGGAGATAAATCTCATTTGTTCATATTTTTCACATTTTCTTTTCCCACCATTTTTTTTTACTGAGGAGAATTTTATTCCATATGAAAAAAAGTTCTATATAAATTTGATAGCATTTATCCAGCAATAAAAGTCTTGAACATTGAAAAAAGAATATTTGACAAAATTATTCATTTTCCAACATTTGCTGTTTAATTACATGAAGACTAAAGGCTGCATATGAACCATATTTAAATAAATCTTTAAAAATCAAGCTGTGCAAGTACAAAATTTAAAAAAAAAAAAAGAAAACAAAGAAAAGAAAAAAAAAGAGAGAGAGCAAAACCCCCAAACCTGTAGCTGTGAAAAACAGGCTAGCTGCAGCATGATTTATTTTCATTCTACCACCCATTCACACTATATAAAATTTTACCTCTGAGTCCTGAAAATTGCTCAAGGCAGCTAAGTTTTCATTGAAGGTTTGCCTGGAGCCTTTTTCAGGATCCAGGCCTGCCTCATCAGGTGTCCTACCAACATGAATTACACTAGTTAAAGTACAATTCTCATACAAATTAATCACAGCACGTTCTCAAATATTTATCAGAATGCTTCTCAACCTAGTAATTTCACACTATAGAATTTTGAGATATGAAATAGATTAAATATTTTACCTTAGAAGCAGATTCCAGTCCTTTTGACTCTTGAAATGCAGGATTTAATATTGTTACTAAGTGGTGACCATTCATCTGCCAAGTGAATCTCACACGATGAGAGAGCTTTCTGCATTACAAATGTATGGAAAGTTCTACCTCAGAATTCAATTACAAATATCAATACTTGCTATTCAGAGCAACAGCTCCAAAATAAAGCTCTTTAATTTCAGATCATAATTGAAAATGTAACCAAATTATTGTATATTCTATTGCTTTTGACACCACTGACAAATACAGGAACTAATCCTGTACCTGCTACTCACATTATCACTAATGCAAGTAATCCCATTCAAATTAAGAACGTGTAAACAAAAATTATTCATGTAAGTAAAAAGTACAAGATAGAGTGGATAAATCCCCTCAAATTGAATGATACAATCCATTTATTTAGTTTCTTTCTCTAAAGTATGTGGTTTCACATGCCCAGTCGAAGCTGAAAGTACAACTGAGACTACAAAAGCTTAAATAACAGATACTGCGCAAGCAGAGCTGATACAGCTGCTGATCTTACGAAAAAAGCAGCTCCTGGGATCTCCCTGCATTCCTCAGTTCATGCTCTCCCACATGCTCAGAGTCTAGGAGGCTCCTGGCTCAAGCAGAGGGCTCAGCCTTATGAGCTACTACATAAGTGGGCGTAGCCTACTTCCAATGACAGTCCCATTAGTGGAAATGAGACAGAAACAAACCTGACAGGATTATACTTACAACTTTTTTCTCTATTTTCCTGCCTCACTTTTAGACCCTCAGCCCACCACTACTCACTTACAGCACAGATGACTTACCAAGAAATGACATTATAAACAAGATAATAACATCAAAGGAGCATTTCAGTAAGAAAAAGTTTTAAACGTCAACACCATTCTCATTAAAAAGGGCTGAATAAAAATGCTATGGATAAAATAATTTGGATTTAGACTACAGTTGTTCAAGCTACCTGATACCTTCAAATATTAAAATCTTGTCATGCACACCTCCACAACCAGTATTGGACTATTCTAACCACACTTCTGCCACATAACTGAGCTGATGGAGACAGGAATACACTTCTCAGTGAATTTTCCAAGATTTCCAGTCACCCTGAACTATCAGGCATGCTTCAATCTGCCTCTGTTGCAGCTGGACTTCTTGCCAGCTGTTACTAACAGTCCAGTACTACAGGAAAGTGTCAGTCCTTCAAATGGTAAGGTAAAGGCAATTAGTTCATAAGGTTAAAAGCAGAGTTTTGTGGAGGGACATCCTATTTTTACACAGTTTCTTTAAAAAATAAGCCATATCTAGATCGAGCATGTGTCTTCTGTGCAAGAGTAATAATCACATTTCACCAAAAATTGAATAAGTCTATTGTGTAAATGAAGGACTCCCTGAGCACACATTAACAAGAGAGACCATAGCAATCTATCATCTCAACGATCCCTGAACAACAGGATCTGTAAGTAATTTTGATAGAACAGATTGTGACAGCTTCATAGGAATTACTGCAAGTTGCATAGGCAAAAATCTACAGAATAAAAGGAATAGAAATAGGATGTAGGTTGTTCTGTCAATTCACATATGATCAAGTATTTAAGGTAGCCTTGCTAAAATAAGTATTTTTCTCACTAGAATAAAAAGATGCAGGGATAGTACAGGAGTGCCTGAAGTGTCACATACGAGCTAACTATACTGAGAAAATCAAATAAAGATCTTGTTGCTAAAAGAAAATATAAATAAATTAAAAATATTTCTTTTCATGTTTCAGTAAAAGCAAAAATAAGCACTGTATTTCTCATTATATATAAAAACATCATACATATATATCTATACCTATATCTAGATTTCTTAGCTTGACTGGCCTCCCAATCAACCTATCAGTCCTATGAGTAAATTGTAAGAACAGAAAAATCTGGATCTATTTCTTACAAGAAGGTAAGGCCAAGTTATTAATGCATGACAGTCTGGTATAGGTGAAGTAAGTGTGCTGGGATTATTTCAGTCATAAATCTTTTACCTCACCTCCTTCATTTGTCCTTGTATATCATCTTATACAGAGATAGTCACAAGAAATTTGACAAGTAGGGCAGTGCTAGAAAACTGCACTATCCTTTTCTTTGAGGAACAATTCTGGTTTTCTCCATCTTATGGAACTCTCAAACAAGACACTTACAATGAAATGCTTCAAAGACAGCGAGAGCATATGGCAAAATACAACCCTCTCATCTCAACTTCTCTGCAAAAGAGCTGAGAAGTTGCTGTCTATGAACGATTAGAATTTATCTGCTAGCCCATAGCTGTGAATAGTCAGACGAGATAATTTAGAATAGCTCAGAAATGCTTGTCCACGTTAGTTTAGCCTTTCATGCCAAGACTTCTTTCACTACTGACATAAGTGTATCTTGTCAATAGGGAGGTGTTTACAATTTAACAATTTTGCATGAACAAAAGGAAACAACAGAAAGTTTAAAAAGACAAGCTGAAAGGAACAAAAGGTAGTATGTTAATGCCCTAGCAGAAGGCCAGTTTTTTACTTACAATATGCTACCTAAAATTTAGCACCTCGATGTTAAATAAATACTTCATTTATATTCTCTCTCCTCTGCTTAGGGATTGCTCCGTGTGTAATGAACAAAAGCAATTCAGATTGATACAGATCATTTCATCAGTACCTCCTTGCACTTCACAAAAGCTACTAATGACCCTTCCTCGCCCTTCTACAAAGCTCAGTGGGAGCTTTCCCACAACGTTCACAGGAGTTGGAGGTGTCTCAATTCTCAGCACTGTTGTGAGAGGTACGAAAATGGTTCACAACTGCAACACATTACAGGAAACTTAGGCCACAAGATGGTGTTCTGAATGCACATTAGAAGCCAAACCAGTAGATCCCAAAACACCTTAATAATGACTGATTCATCTAAATTTTAACACCTCTTTTCCACATTTTTCTGAAACTTTGATGTCTCTCAGTGTTATTATTCACTAACTTCAAACAACTTTTGTAAGAAAAGCACACTAAAAATGAAAAAAGGCATATAAGTTAGAAAAATGTGATAACAGTAAAACACAATACATTGCATATAACAGTTACAGAAAGAGCTCTATGGGAACATATTAGAACATTTGTATTTACTAACCTGTTGTAATCCAGTGGGCTGTGTTTACTTTTCTGCGTTTGCCTTCCAACACCAACGAAACCCCTTCCTCATGAATAAACTTCACTGAACACTTCTGCTCTCTGACTCCCAAGTGCTGTTTTCTCCAGCTGAGATGAGTAGCTGGTGTGAAAAGCTTTAGGGAACAGCAAAACAGTTTGAGATATCAATGCTGCTTCTATCCTCTTTCACCAATAAAATGTTTAATTTTGGCTATTTCAGCAGAAGTGCCTTCAGGGACTATCAGTGGCTTCATTCAGTGTTAGTGTCACTAACACTGAAAAATGTTTCTGGGTTTTTCACCCAAGAAACAAGTGTGCAAAAAATTGCAGATTGAGACAACCAAAAAGTAGCTGCCCGCTTAGAAAACAGTTTTGGCTAGCTGAAACTTTTATGCTTCTGTAAATGCTGTTTCTAAAAGGGCATTAGTGTTGACAAACTACTCCTTGTATCTTCTATCATATGAGAACTAGAGCATTCAGTCAGGAATTTGAGGGTATTTGAAGTCACACATTTGTCCCCTGTTTGCCCCCCTCAAAGTGCCATCTCTGAGAATTTCCACTCCCCATCCCTGGGATTTCAGGTGGGAAATTTCAAGAAATCAGTTGTTCCCCACTTCCTTTTCTTCCATTAAGTCCTCAAAACTCATTTTCCTACTTCAGGCAACCCCCAAGACATTTACAAAAATGTAAGTCGAATTGTAATAAATACAAAAAGCAAAAAAGATGAGTGCTATAGAATGCAAACCTGACAGGGCAGTGACTTTATCCTGAAGAGAGAATTACTTGGCACCAGGTCACAAACTCAGTGCAGACACGAGCGTGAGACTACCACAGTTAGGGTCAGACTCAAGAATTTAAATCTTCACTGAAACACCTTCACTGAAAATCCAACTGTTTAATTTCAAGATACAAATTCTTCTGCTCTCTGCTTTGGGGCAGTCAAATGCAATTCAGCTTTGATCCAAAAACCTTATATCGTCACAGCACATATAAGCTGAGGTAAAAAAGGACTAAAACAGCTGTAGAGCTTTTGGTCTGAAGCATTTTGTCCAGAGCTCAGAACTTTTGGCTGTGAAAATCAGTCTGCACAGGCAGACAGCTTGATTCACCAGCTTATAGTTACATGCTCTTTCCAAGTAACTTGGAAACCAAATCCACTGTACTAAAGCCACTTTTTTTAAACAGCCACAATATGATAATGGGATAATTTTGATTAATCAAATTTCAACTACTGCAAACAAACCATTTTGAAAAGCAGAGTCCTTTTCCCCAATAACTGCTAATTGCAACCAGAACATTCTGGCTTTCCTTGTCTCAAGTGAACATATGCATTGTTTATCTGACAATTAATGCATCATAGACTACACCATGTTCCTAAGTCCACTACTTTTTAAAAAAATAAGACATAAAATTGTATTTAATTGTGTATGCAGCTTAAATATTAAAGTGATTACCCCATTACACAGCAGCATTTCGGAAATTTTATTAAACACAAAATACTACTGCAGAACAAAAGTTCCACTGGGTGACAGCTGCCCCCTTTTCTAGGGTTCCAAGTATTTGTTGTCTTTTAAATATAAAAAATGTTCTTAAAACTTCTGAATGCATACACTTTGCCAGACATTTTCTGTTCCTTCTTCTAGGTCTATTTTGAAAATCTCTGAGTAAGCTCATTTCAATTTCTAAAAATACATATAATTATACTCACAAGTTTGAAATCTTGGCACCTTTCTATTTCTAACCATAAGATTCTAGTTAATCATATAACTGTACAATATCAGTCTGTGATAGTGATGATGCCCCTGTAAAAAAAAAAAAAGAGAAAAAATTGTTTTGCTTTTCAGAACTTGGTACATAAAAATTAATACCCATTTTGTTCTAGAAATGCATGAAACACAGAAAAACATTTAAGTTTTGACACACAAACTGAGCAGAGATGCATGTACATTAGTATAACAGGGCACACACTTAGTGGTATCAAGATGATCTGTGGTAGAGTAAGCTGAACAAAGGAAACAAATTTCTAGAGCAGAAAGGGAGGTAGAAGTAGCAGCTTTTCAGGGTTTGAGGAGAATCTTTTGTATGAATAAAATCCCATGGATTGGCATCAATCTGCAAGTATTATCTATCATTCTGAAGATTTCTATCCTTCTTCTTTTTCCAAATAAACAAAAAATGCCAAAAAATACTAAAGAAATTACCCCAAGCCCAAACTAACCAAACAAAAACCAACCAACCAAACAAAAAAAGAAACCTTTTTAAGAAAATAAAATTTTAAAAAACCAGAACAAATACTCGATATCAGATGGTCTGAGTTTTTTCTTTTAATTTTCTTTTATTTCTTTCCAGACAAAATCCTTTGCCAATGTTGAGCAAAAGTTAGGAAAGGTTTGAGGTTTTTAAGGGTTCTTTTTATGATGAGTACACCATGAACAGCAGTAAAAAACATCATCCTACCCTTCGAGCTATCTTTTCCTCAACATCATGCAAGATGTAGTAAATATTTACATCCTCATGCTTCACTCTACTCCCCTGTATAATGATATGCTGCCATACCTACACTGTCTTTATCTAACGTCTGATTCATTAATGATTGTAAGGAACACTGAGAAGCTCACTTAAAAGCATAATATCAGAAACAGCTTTTGCAAGGAGCATCATAAATGAAGTGTCATTATAATAAAATTCAACTTTTCCATAAGAAAGGGTACAATTACATTCATATATATTTCCTACACACTAGAAGGAATTATATTGAAAGTTTCTAATCAACAAAAATGCACTGATATCCACATTTAAGTACAAAAAGGATCATTCAGTAATGACACTATTTTTAGCATCTCATCTTTGTGAACTGGGAGCCAAGTACAAGAACAGGCTTAAGCTGATCCTTACCAGACACCAGGCCACTAAGGGTTACAATCTGCATCTCTGCTTTGTTCCTGCTCTCCTGTGCCAAGGTGCAACAGAGAGGCCTAGCTCCAGGTGATTCCATGTGCCATATGTGCTGCATTTCCTGCACACACTAGGAGTTGGGAACAGAATTTCCAGGTTTATAGCCAGTATGTTTTTCTTGCTTTTTGCCAGTTTAAGCCTGCCCTCTCCTGTTATTTATACATTTTATTTAATTTGTGGTTGCTTTGTTTTTTTTCCCCAAATACCAAGGACAATTAAAAACATACAACAGACAGGCACAGCAGGGAAAATGGAAGTATGCGCTCAAAGACATACAGCCAAGTTCAGCCCTTTGGAGAATCTGCTCACAGAAGCATGAAATTTTCACAGATGTCTGAGTAGTGCAAGGATAGCATGACTGACATGTTCCGCTGTCTTTGCTATCCAGAATATTTTTGTGGATGGCTCTAGATGTGGGAGGGGCTTCCCTTTCACAGCATTTGAAAATACATATTCACATAGCCATTTCCAAAAGAGGAAGATATATACTAAAAACGCTTACCCACACGCCGAGCTTTAGCCTCTCTGAGTGGTCCTACTGGCTTTGAAGGGGTCATTCATATGGAAAATTACATTATTTAGCATGGGCTCAGTTGCATGGCCAGATTTTAGGATGTATGCTAGCTTTGCTGAGGCACCTCAAACTGATTAACAGCTCTGCCATGGAGGGGCAACAGCGAACACAGGAGGCAGAGACACTGTGGGTCACGCTGCAGCTGTGCTCTAGAGAGCTCCAACACTGGTGATGCTGGCATGGGAAGAAAAAGAACAGGGAGAAGAGACCATGCAGACAACAGTTTTGAGGCTGTTATTAGAGCTGCCATGCAGCACATCTCTACTAGAAGAACACTCTACTACAAAGGGTAGTTCTTCATTGACTCCTCACGGAGCAAGCATACTCACCCAGGTTTGCAGAGGCAGGAAGATGGCAATCACTGGTAGTAATTGTCCTTCCAATCGGCATTTGCAGTGATGATGGTCTAAACACTGCCAGGAACAGCAGAACAATAAGATAAACCCAATGCTACAGACTAATCAGTTCTCTGATTAATTTGGAAATTAAAAGTCTACAAAAGCAACAAGCATTAGTAAACATTTTTCATTTGTTACAAGTACTATGATCCAGATTTTGCCCTCTCCAAACATCCCTATCTCTTAAAAAAAAAAAAAAAAAGACCAAAACATTTTAAAATAAATTCCATGCATAAGCCTATTTTTAGCAACTGAGTCTACAAAAACAGGGCTCAGGGTCAACAGCATTAATCCAAAAAACACTACTTGCAACAAAACAATATACTTAACGTCACAACCCTATTTCCATGTTCTCATCAGAAAGACAGTTTTCTGACCACATCCATGTTATTAAATAACAGTGAATCTTTCATTAAATACAAGGCCTTATTCTCATCTCACAAGAATTGATGGCAACGTTGCTAGCTGAAGTTTGGAAACAATCACACTCTATTTATATCTAACATATATAACATGCTAAGTTTGGCGTGGGGAGAGGGTCAGCGTGTTTGTTGTTGTTTTCTGTTCTTTTTTCCCCCCCAGGAAAAAGATCTGGCAGCGTTCATCTATTTCACAGTAAAAACGAGATATTAATATTATCCAGTAATTCAGCTGCTTCCCAGCCTTTGGGCAAACTTTGGTGAAGAGAGCAGACTCCCTGTTTTCACACTTGTTAATCTGCCAGTTTCCTCCTCAGGAATTTACACGCGAATACGTTCATTTTCATGCAAGTTAGAGTCTGGTGGGTTATTTTTTTTTTCAAATAGCCTACCAGAGTAATAACTATCATCTGGCTGTAAAGCTACACCCTGCACTATGAGTTAGGTGCGCAGTGTCTGCTTAGTAAGGAAAATACGGTAAACCAATATCATAATTGTACAAAATGGAATCCAGATACAATTCCAGACAGTTACATTGAATGCTGATCACTGGGGAAAAATTTAAATCTTTCAAATAAAAACCCACAGCAGCACTAGAAAAATTATAAACTTATAAATAAACTAAAAAACAATTGCTTTATGTACTGAACTCATTTACCCTCAAAAGATGAGAAAGAGCTTTCTCATTATAGGAACCTACACTGGGGTAGAAAACACACTTTCTGAAATGCCAGATGAAACCCAGAAAATGAATGTTTTCTATTTCTCCTGGGAGACTTTTTAAATTATCAAGGTAGAGAGTCAGTAGGAAGCTTTTTAACATGCTAGTTTTATCAATTTTATCTGCCTTTGGAGTGAAATTGCTGTCCTTGGCTGCCTTGATTTCAGCCACTCTGACTCTCCTTTTGCCAGTTACCAATCATTCTCTCAGTGTATCAGCACAGGTCAAAAGACGAAGAAGACGTGCTTACATTCACTACTCCCACACTTGCAGTTCAGAACAGGCTAAGGGAGTGCAACATTTGCACCGCCAGGGCGCTGGGAAAGGGCCTTTGTATAAATGAAACACAAGTCTTCAAGCTGTGGCCTAGGGGAGACTTAAAGAGTGCCGACACCTTTCAGTCACCCTCCATGTGGATTCTCAAACCACTGACTGAACTCCCAAAGTCTTGTCCCAGCACGCACAGGATTCAGTGCTAACCCTGGAGCTCGCTGCCTGAGTAGACAGTTGTTTCAAGATCCTAGGCAAGAGTTGGAAGTGACTCTGACACAGCGATAGATCCTGAAAGCCAAAGGTTCACTCTTTCAGCTGAATGGATGAAAATCGCTTCTTGAAACCAGGACTACAGGTAACCTAAGATAGTTCTCTCTCTTAAAGAAAAAATGAAGCTTGTGAGATATATTCTGGGATACTCAGAGTTAATTGTTCGACAAGAAATTCTATTGCTGTTCAGAGATGATCTACAATGGTTCAGAATACAACGTAATATGCTCCTCCTAAAAGAAGTTGTCGGTATCTGGTAGGTTTTTATTACAATTGCTCACTATAAAACGCACTATTTAATTACTAGCATGAAAGGGATTCTAGGATAAAGGAAGAAGGTGAAATGAGACCTCTCCACCTTTTCAACAATGTACTTGTGCATGCAAAAATACAATGCTTTCTCATATGCATTTTTAATGATGCATTGCATTTTCTTAGATCTGTGGGATGTAATTTCTCTGTTGATGTCCTTGGATATGATGTAATACCTAAAGGAACATATGACCACAATATATAATTTAAATAAATTTAGACTTAGGATATTGGTCAAGAAGAGATTTGTAATTTTGTGCCCAACTTGACAGTCCATTAAATGGCACATGTGCAAGTGCTCAACTTCTAAAATACACTATCTTTTCTAACAAATTTCATGTTGAACTTCTAAAATAAGACAACTATTTCCAAAATGCTGAATTAACATTTCTACAATGCTGTGTATAATCTGGAACTTTACATTTTTTTAACCAGACAACCAGACTTCAAAACATCAATTCTTCAGGTACTGTAATAAAATAGTAGTCAAAATAAGCAAACTTACACAGAACATAATGACAGAGACCAAATATTTTTAACAGACAGTGCCAGGTTTTCAATAAAACAGAGCACAAGTCAGTTCGTGACAAACAGGTATTTTTAGTGTGCATCTTAGAACCTACAAATTGTAGGCGTATATGGCCATTCAATATTTATATGCACTATCAAAGAAGCAACTGAACATAATGTGAATTTTCCTTACCCTGACTGAAAACTCTTGTACCAGGACAACCATATCCACTGGGAAAGCAGTATTATTTGGAAAGAGGCCAGATCAGACAGATGGCAGAGAAAAGGGAATCAGTGAAATGTTCAGTGTTGAAAAGTTTCAGTAGCAATGTAACATGCTAAAAGACAAAGAAATTGGTCAGTCTCTTCGTCTTCCGATATTACTAAAACCAAAGGTATAGCAGAAGCAAAACATATTTTTCTATATTAAATATAAATATATATAAATAAAAACCCAAATAAATATAATCATCTGTGATTTTGAGAAAATTATCTGAAATATTCAGTAAAATTAGGTATCAAACAGTACATTTTTCTCTATACATATAAATATATTCATGTGTTTTCCAAATAGTATGCAGTGTATATAAAAAAAAAACGCCACTTAGCTACCTTAATTTTTAGCATTAGTTTTTGAATCTAGGGTAATCTGATTCTTATCGTTTTTATGAACTGTATGACCAACTGCAAGTTTCAAATTTATAACTTTGATAAAAACACAACAGATTTAGTTCAGGTGCACGATCAATAGGCTGCGCCCTTCAAGTCATTGCCCTTTATCTGATGTAGTGCTGCTCACAAAAACTCAAGACAGACACCGACTGCTTTCATGTTTCCTGCACTGAGCTTAGGGATACCCAGTGCAACCCCTGAAGAAAAGATTTAACCAGACCTAATTAAGCTATTAGACAAAGATTCGAGCAGATCTGCTTCTGTTGCAAACAACACACAAAATGTTGATGTGGTTCCATCATCCAGTCACTTTTATTTCCCACTTGAATAACCGTGGAAGGTTAATAAATTTGGGAATGAAACTCTAACTATAACAACTGCATCCATAGTGGTCAGGGAGATAGGTGGCAGCGAAAAATGCAACAAGCACCTGCTGAGACACTGGGGGCAATCCTGGTGAACTACAGTGAAACCAGGTATCGTTTGCAGACCCTCTGAGCAGCTCAAGCAAAATATTTTAGATACCCATGCTATTAGGGCTCCTGCAAACATTTTTGTACTAAACACAAGTCACGTATCTGTACATACTCTCTGTAGCTGCTCCTATCCAGCACAAATACATGGACAATATGGATCCCACTGTGCCAGTCGTCACGCTATTCAACTATTTTCATTTGTGCTGCCACAAATAAAGAATTAAATATAAAAGTGGTACCTCTGGTATGAAATCTAGCTTTTGTTGTCAAGATTATTTCCTTGCCCAGTGACATAAAAGTGATCAGTATGCCATTATGTGGATAAAACAATTAAAAAGTTTCTCAGAACTAACTCTGTCATCTTGGACAGCAAAATTACTGCTGCAAGGAGCCACTGGCACATTTGTTTTCATTATAATCAAATGCACCATCCTCATCAAAATGATAATTTGACAGGGATTTTTTTGTTCAACTCATGACAATTTATCCATGTCAGTATTTATTATCTTACTGTCATGAAAGCTCCTATGCAGACTGCCACTTCATTATCCATACATGAGTTTAAAGCAGTAGTTTGCCTGATCAGAAGTACCAAGTAGCTTATCATTTTGTATTTGCCAAAATTATTTTGTAATAGGTCACTGGGTTTTTCTCTTGGAAAGCAATCTGTACTGAATATTTTCTTGAATTATTAGATAGCCAATGCCTCTACTGGATTTGTACAGTTCATTGGAGTACAGTGCTATTGCTTCAATTGAATGTATGGTGGAGTAAAAATTTTGGCTAGTTGTAATGAAAACAACTATCAATTCTCAACTCTATTTTCTGTTTAACACCTCTGTAAATTCTCAGAAGTAATCTCTTTTGTCCACTTATAAGAATATAAAGCTGGAAAAAGTAGATTTATTAGTAGTAAAACACCAAGACTAATAAATGCTGAGTCCTGGCAAAAATCTGAACATTTTACATACTACTCTGGGAAAGTAACAAAGGCACAGCAAAATGTACCGACAAGGGTAGAGCCATGTAATGATATACAGAAGACTACATTAGTGATGAGTATTTCATTTACGAGGGAATTGGATTTCTGGCTGCAGTTTGTTCCTTCAAATGTTAAAATATTTTGTCTGTAAAAAGCCCTCTTATAGTCTCTGTAGAACATTTTCCTAGCCACCACCAACCCTCAGTATGTTCACCTTTGTATGGTGCTGGTATGTACTTTCTGAAGTTGCTTCTATCTCTTCTGTCTGAATTTTTTCTAAGGTACACCGTCCCCTGACTTACTGAGTTGACCTCAACAGTCAGCAACACTTCTTGATGCACTGGTCTTTCTTGACTGGGATTTAACATTTTCTTTTATTTATAATATCTGCCTGCCTTTGCAGGGACTCCATGGATAAATTCCTGTGATTATGCCCTCCAGTTTGCCAGCTTTCTGTCGGGTGTTTTCCTTCCTTGTGTTTCTCTCTCTGCATCTGAACTCTCTAATCCTACATTTACACTGCAACTTCTCTGGGACTCTGTCTTTGGTCAGTGTTTCCCCCAGCCCCAGAAATTACCTCTTTTGACTTCAAATATAGTGTACACATGCCAACACAAAGCACTTCAGTTCCCTAACCCTGCATCTTTCAGTACATGCATTCTCATCCTTTCTCTGACACCTCTCTCTGGATCGCTAGCTGAAGATCATTGTGGTTGAAACAGAGCTGCTACTATCCTCACCCTTCTCTCCTTGCACAAGGTCTCCTGTCATAATACTGCCATCCTGCCAATCCTTCAAACATGTAATTCAGGTATCTTCAACTTAGACTTCTCTATAGGTTCTCTCCTAATAGCTATACACAGAGCCTTGCTGCTTAGTGCAGGAGGTAAAGTTTTTCCCAACCATCCATATAGATAAATGTCTCCTCCAAGTTCTTACCATCTTGGTTTCTTCAAATCCTGCCAAATGCCATCCTGTTGGATGGTCAAATAGTAACATATATATTTAGCTACACTGCTTTCCATGCTTGGGAGGATATTTTCAGAAATTACCATCCAGGATCATGTTATCTTCAAATCCTTCCTTCAAACTTCTTTTTTTTTTTTTTTTTTGTTTTTTTTTTACCACTGTGTTAGTTAAATGCTGAGAAAACTGCTGTGCTATGCTCCCAGACCTGCACTGCCACAGGGTCTTCTGTTTCCTGGTTACACCCACACTGCAAGGTCTTTGCAGCAGGGCCAGCTTCTTGTGTTTGTACAGTGCCACCCACAGCAAAGCCCATTTTATGACCAGGACTCGTGGAGGACATCGACCAGTACTGCAAACCACAGCAAAGCACCACTGTGGTAAGAGCAGCTGTCTCTGTCAGCAGAACTCTCCTTGCTGCAGGAGGGAGAGAACCCTCAGCAGACCTTTCTTCCCACACTTGTCTACTGCAGCTTCTCTCAACAAAACAGTGTCTGCTTGACTCGGAGGCAGTTTCTCCAAGGGGCACATCACTGTCTCACCCTTTGAAGCCTGTCTAGCAATCAACCAGCTCTTTTTTCTTCATCTGAGAAAGAATAAGGTAAAGCTTTAAGAGACAGAGCAAACAAGAACTGTCAAAACAAGCAGGGTTAGATCCAGAACCTATTATATTTGAAGGAAATGCTAAATTTACTGTAATGGGCTTTGACAGAAGTCCCCTGTCACAAAGAAAAACAGGCTGAAATTGGCCGAGTCATCAGAGTAAGAGTAAGAGGCAGAGCACTCTTCCAGTCCCACCACTGAGTTATCCAGCCATTCCCAGCCACCTGCTGGCAGTTCACACTCCCTCTCCAGGCTGCCTTCCTGTAAAACTAACATAATCCAGCTGTTCTGAGGTCCCAGGCCTTAACCCTTATTTCCCCTCACTAAATACTCACTGTCTTCCTCTGAGTCTTTGTTTTTCCAAAGGAATTTCATGTCATGGTATTTATGCAGCTCTGTGATGAGGCTTAAGAGGACAGGTGAACTGTTTAGATTGCAGAGTAAAATAGAAAAATAAATAAGCCCCAAACTGGGATCTTCTTCCTTTGAATTCAAGCATGGGAATTCTGAAGGGCAAATAAAATAAAAATAATGATCTCTTCTGGATCTGAATATTTTGCAATCACTTGGTATTTTAATTCTAATGAGAACATAAAAATAAATGACAAACAGGCCTTAAGCATTTCCCTTTCAAATTTATGTCTCAGGAACAAAATTATTCCTTGCCACCCAAGTTTTATATATATACTGTATCCATACTTTTCATATCCATATATATATATATATGGATATAAATTTCCTTATTCTAGTTCTATAGGAAAATTGCTGCTTTGGTAAATGTATAAAAAGCAGATACAGCCTTAGTACTGTTGTCATGTGTTACTGGTCATCATGAGAACAAAGTAATGGAAAAAAACCTACAGTTTCTTTATAAAGACACAAGAAAGCCTTATTTTGATTTTACTAAACTAAACAAAAAAGTATTATGAGAATTTCATACGTGTCTTCTTGTCATAGTCATAACCAGATACAGTATCAAGAATGAGAACTTGTTCTTCAACTCCATCTGTGGTTCCCTCCTATTAGGGGAAAGTTAAATAAGTTCTTGCTGCCATTAATTCTTCAAGAAGGTTGCTTTACTTTGCTGCTTTTCAAAATGTATTTTTACCTCCTCAGGCACTGCATGTGGCCAGCCACTTTAACTGTTTCAGTTTGAGTAGAATCTACCAGTAAGTGAAATGCAGGGACATAATTTAGGTTCTAAAACGTGAATTTTAGAATTCACGAGGAGAGGATGGGGGTAAAATAATCACACTTCTGAAAGAATCCTCTCATCAGTAGGAGATCTACAATGACTGTACAGACACCAGAGTAACATAGTAGCACGCCTTTAAACCCACCTTGCACGCCAGCTGTTCACATATGAAGAGTCAATTCAGAGTCTGTATGTTGTGTCTGTTTAGTGACAGGACACGTTACAAAGTCATTACCTGACATAGCTCATTGCAGGACCAAGGTGCCCTCAAATGCTGACATATGGAAAGAAGCACTTGGGGCTGTGGTGAAAATCCCCACGAGGGATGGCATCGACTTGCACCTTACTGGAGGTGTTTACACGAGGCAAGCCAGCTGTTAAAAGCAGAAAGCTGATTCAGTGCTCTCTATAAGGACTTAAGACATTTTGAGAAACAGCCTCAGTTATTAGGAACAACAAGGTTCTGGTGATCATCAAACATCCTAACAGGAGCTAAAGTGCACCTGGGCCTACATCTGAACTTTCATGTAGTTGAGAGTTAGTCCTTATCAATCAATAAAGCAAAAAGGATTGGAATAACAATTTTTACTACAGAGAAATAAAGCAACAAAATTCATTCCAATTTTAACTTTTTTTACTTGTATGCAGTGATAGATATCTACATTCTTGATCTTTAAAAATAGATTTTAAATTACATATTACTTGTAAGGGTATCAGAAACTGTACAGCATGAAAAGCAATTAGAGCACTGCATATCCATAGGAAGTACTTCAACAGATAGATGTAGAGAAAGAGGAATAAAATGGATTACCCTAAAGCATGCAGGAATTGGTTCAGAAATGTTTCAAAATTTTGCAATTGAATTCTGAAGGTAAATACGGAAAATCCTGTGCAAACAACAAAAAAAATCCTGTGGATGAGGACTAATCTTCTCTACTGAGCCTATATCTGGAGCCTATTCCCTGCCCTTAAGAAAGCTAAACAAGGAGATAAGGAACATAATTCGGATGTTTATTTCTAGATCAAATATAAATTACTCCTTAGTTCCTTTTGCAATGGGGGGGGTTTAGATCCTGCCTCTTAAGTTTTCTAAACTCAGAGTCCATCTGAAACTTTTCACCATGATACAAGCACCCTGTGACAGAAGAGAACCAGTAGTGTCTACCAACCTAGACTGCAACTGACTAAGAGCTAAGATGGCAGTCACAAGGGGCTTGGTATATGCTTCATTTGAAGATGCTAAAATTGTATGTTTGAAGAGAGGATATTTGAGAAGTACTGATTTTAAGTCTGAGTTACGAATCTCTCCAATTTATTTTTGTATTTGACTCATTACGGAGACTTACAGGGAAAATGAAAACATGAATTTCCTACTTAAACTTCTTTTTATGTAAAGTGGTATGCCAGTAAAATGGCCTTCAACTGCCACACCTTTAAATGGCTGCTGGAGGTCCAAGATACAGGGACACAGGGCAAGAGACATAACTTTGTCTGGTTTTTTGAGTAACTGGTGACCTTACTCTAACCTGTGTCTATGTTGATGGTTATATCCTTCTAATATACTGTACAACAATGACATTTAACAGAGATTAAATGTTAGCCAGCTTTAGCCAGCTCTTGCTAAGCAATGTATCAACTACCACCAGCAAAAGCTGACCAGTCTTTACAAGTTGCTAGGTAAGATGTTTAGAAGTATTTAAAAGACACAATCTCCAGTCTAGCTGAAGATATTTTCTAATTTTTTTCTTACTCAGATAACTTCAAATGGTGATTTGGGCAGCTGGAACCTGGGGGCATATTTACTTCATTACATGCATTATTTTGTCAGCTGGAGCTCATTTTTTGTTAATATACAGATGGACACAGAAAACCTTCAAAGACCTCACAAATATATTTTGTTTTAAATGTAAATACCACCCTGGTATCATTAATAGCCAAGCTAGCTTGTTTCTCTTAGCATTCTACACCCTATATGCCAATAATCTCAGGGCTTTATTTTGCCCGATAAAAATTTTCATTAAGCCTGAAGAGGGCTCTTTCTGCCTTTCCTGACTGATTCAGGTTTAATTGGCCTCTAAGGATAGTAAGCTGCTTGAGGGTTCTTTCAAAATCTGTGTTCCTCTGCTTCTTTGCCAAATATTTTTTTATTTCATCTAGCGATTTTTCTATCAGCCTCTTTTCTCCATTTTTGTTGCCAAAGCTGCTACATTTTTTTCTCTCATAATGTAAGCATTCCCCTCCATCAGTGTTCTTGGAAGAAACACCATTTTTCAGGTAGCTCCACCTTTTCTTTCAAAGTCCATTATGTTATGTCCTAAAAAAAGGTTTCATTGGAAGATTTTTTTCTATTTGCCTCCACTCCAGTCTTAAGTGAATCTCTGTAATAGATGTGTGGGCTGACCATGCCATTTAACTTCTTTCCAGCAAGGCCAAACTGAATATAAGGAAGTCGGAACATAATTGAATCTAAGACAGAAACAGGATGAAGAAACTAGAAAACCAAAACACCCTATTATATAAGAAATTCAAAATTATACAGAGAAGTACTGTCTTTCTCTTTCTTAATAACCACATAATATTCCTGAAACTTTTTTTTCCTTCTTTCTATCAGGGAAGACTAGGGTTCTTGTATTATTTCCTTCAAACTGAATTAAGAGTTTTGCTATCCTTCTGTATTTTCCTGATTTTTCATTCTCTTCTGTGTGGATATAGAAGCCTCCATTTCAGCAATATTCTATTTCCATGAAGAGTACTGAATCTATTATTTGCTTCCCATACCTCTAATTGTGCTTTTATAGTTTCAGAAACAGTCCCTTTCTGCAGCAGTAATTAGCACATCTCGAAGCTGGTAGCTCACAGTTTTTGGGCTGCCTTTGTAGCCCGTAGCCCTCTGTTCCTCTATGCAGCTTTATTTATTTAACATATTTCCAACCATAAAGTTTGTAGCAGTCAAAGCCATCTCTCTTTTCATAAGTGGGCACAACTTTGAAATTAATGGCCATTTCATACAGCTGAATACCCAGAGAGCCAAGCTTAGCCTGAGATGGATTCTGATTTTTCACAGATGATACTTGGTTTTTCAATAGTGTAAACCCCAAATTTTGAACCATGGCATGCTCAAATATGGTCACATGTTCATGTCATATTCTGATGTTCAAAAGTCTTTTAAAATGGAAGAGATAACTGCTCCAGAATTTGGTGAAGTTCTGGATAGTAACAGCAGAAATTTTATCAAAAGGAATCTAGCAAAAGTCAGTAATGCTCTGTACAATATTTTCTATGTGTAAGAACTAAAAATTGCTCAGAAAGGCTAAAACAATATACTCTTAATACTTTCTACAACAGGGAGAGAGAAAAGGCAAGACTCCAGAGAGATAGAAGTTACGGGAAAAAAATAACTGGGAGGAAATAGAGAAATAAAATGTTAAAACACAGAGATGACTACAGAAACAGTTTGCTTCTGATCTAAATGTGGCGGATGCACCCATTAAAGCAGCTGTCTCAAATTAACAAACACCTTGAATGAAATTCTACATCTCCTAAACATCCAGGGGGAGAAGATTTCACCACAATCCTTGACTCCCATTAGCATGCCTTCTGTAGTCCTTCTTGAATGGAAAGAATGAGAGAGAAGAGCACAGAAGTAGAGTTCTACAGTTTCATGCAAGTATCTATGCTTACCTGGCTGAAGAGAATCAGGAAAGTATGTGCTCCTAGCCCAGGTGCTTGTTTGTAGCTAGTCTTGGACCTTTCAATTTTTCTTCCTTAGCACATACAAAACTTTCCTGCTTTAAGAAATAGGGATTTAAGTTAACAAGCAATGATATATTTGCCTTAGTAAGTTTCCAGATACAAAGGATATATGTCAACAGGTACAAGATCTCATTTATAAAAAACAAAGCCCCACATTACCTGACAATCCTCAAATACAGTACCTGTTTCTCAGACTGGTTTTGAAGGCTTGGGACTGTAAATTCACATTTCACTTGTCTGCTATGCACAAGTCATCTGCACACACTAAATGGACATATCAAAAAGTGTGCTGTCAAACACAGACACTAAATGAGAAAAGAGTAGAAAACTTTCGGCCTCTGTGCCATTTTCCAGTTATGCTACATCAAGTGTTCCTCAGATTAAGCACAGGTTAAAATATACTCCCAGAGAAATGTCAGTTTAAATTGCAGGGATCACTAATATGTACTGAACAGTGCACTTGAAAAACAAATCACATTTTGCATGCACACGCCAGTCTTTAAACATTTAGATTACAAACTGTTTATATTTGACATGCCAAGAGTGTGGGGGGGAGGGTTGGTGTTAATTTTTTAATAACTTAGATAACTATTAATTTTTTAAGAAATTTGTTGTAATCTTTTACAGCTGTTTACATGCTCTGGTTTGGAAATCTACAATCTTCTTACAGTATTTGGTGCTGAGTTTCAAAACTAGTCAAAAGTTTTGAAATTACAAAACTCACGAACATTGGGAGAAAATTCAGAGCCCTTGATCAAAATAATAGAAGTGTTTCACTTGACTTATTTTTTGTGGCATAACACTGAAGTGAGCTATAATGTGGCAATCCCTTTATGAACTTGCCATAAAACTTACCAAAATAAAATAATGTTGTTAATTTCTGCTGGCCAGGCTGTTCCCAGCCTGGCTCGCAGGTTAACGGGGTCCGATGCCCGCGTGAACCAGCGACTGAATTGATGGTAACTGAGGTTTGCGTGCCTCAGTTTACCAGTGCAGCCCAACGCCTCCTCACAGCATGTAGGCATGCTGTAGCCAGCAGCGGAAGGTGCGGAGAAAAGAGTGGAAACTCTGTCAGCTGCATTCCAAGTTTATTTTCTCCTGCCCCCGAGAGGGCAGGGGCCAGTTAGCTTGAAGGGAAGCTAAAGCAGAGAGACCCCGTTTGTTCTCTCGCAGAGAGTTTTAAAGTGTTACATCATCAGGTAGAGATAACAGAATGAACCAATCATGAAAGAAGGTCATGATAGTAAACCAATAAAGACCTCTCAGGGGAGGAACAAAATCAAACTAACAAATAACAAAACAGCTGGAGGGTATTTCAAACCACGCTGGCCTGTTACAGGACTTGAAACTTCTGTGAGTGACATGCAAGGGGTATGTTGCTAGGCTATAGGATAGCAACAGAATGTAACTTGCGTGTAAGCAATAAATTATTTATGAATTTGTAAAGATAATTATACATTTTTATAGAAGTGGGAATTTTCTCTAATTGTATAGGCTTTATTGCATGAAATTATATAGATGGGATAATGCAGTCTTGAATAAGTTTTGAAACCTATGCATGACTGGACAAGAAAGATTAACAAACAGCTTTTTTAACCTCAACATTCCCAGATGTAAGGATCCCTTGAAGTGACATCAGGCCACTTAACTCTGCCCCCTTTTTACATGTTCAACATTCAAGAACAGAGTCCTCAGTTCGCTTTTTCACACACTGTCTCACTTAGAAGCAGGACAGAACAAAGTTTTGACCATTTCTACCCCAAAGCTCTCTGCCTTCCAGAAAACATCTGTTGCTCTTGCTTGAAGAGGCAGGAGGAACAAAGAGGATTCTAAGAAATTTGGAGAGCTGCAGAAGAGACAAGTATTAAGTGAGACTGAAAATGAAGGCAGTGAGGGGGTTAACACTGGGAAGTGACAGTTCACCTCCCTTACTCTGGTCCTGAAGTTTGAGCTTGTCCATGATTATTCCCACTCACTAGTGTTCAGTATTGTACCTGTACTGAACAGGAAAACTGTAAAATTTGCCACATCCTTCAATCCTCCCATATTTGAAATATTTTTTATAGCTACTTCTTCCACTGAGGATTGTTAATACTTTCAGGGAAGCTGGAAAACACCTCTCTCACTCCAAATCTCAGATGAGCAAATACATAATTGGTCACATAAAAAGCTAATTAGCACAACTGAAAATGGCACTATTTTACCTCTTCAGGTAAATACTGACTGGGGAGGTCATTTCTTTTAAGGAAATGTAAGAAAAGTCCCAAAATGACATTAAGAATTAATATAGTTTTAAAAGGTTTGTTATTTACAGAAAAGACTTGAATAGCTCCTTTGGAAGCATTTCAAGCTGTTAAATAATTATGTATTTAGGACACATTGCATGTAGTAAAAACAGCTACAAATGTACATGGAAAAATTATGATTAAATCCCATTATCTCAGACAGCAGCTTTGGCACAAATAACCCCAGACAGAACTCTGGATTTAATTCAGAAACACAAGGCTATGACACCTATGAGTGCACCTAAGAGTGCTCAGCTCTCACTGGCAGGGCAGCACACTGACCAAACACCACTTAAAAACAAAGGCCGCCCATGCCATGCGGTTGCAGCCATGCCTGTCCCCACCACCCTCACCACCTGCTCGCCCTTGTCCCTCTCAGCAGGACCTGGGCAGCCCTGGGGGATGGTCCCCAAAAGCAAGAATATTCCTCCAAGTGTGCTCCATGTGCGTGTCGGTGCGCACAGGCCTGTGGCAGCTGTGGGGCTGTGGAGATGGGGGGTCTGTGGCCCCGAGCCCACCACCATCACAGGGGCTGCAAGAGCCCTGGAGACCAGCCCTCACCACAGCAGGGAAACAAGGCCTGTGGGGCTGGGCAGCTGAGAAATAACCTTTTCCTCAGACAATAAATAAAACCAACATGCAAAAGAGACGCAGAAGTGAAGAGGCAAGCAAGCCTGATGCTGCCACAGGACCAAACCACTCTCCCTTACTTAGTTCCTAAACTAGACACAGTATCCTTGTACTTCAAATGAAAGGAGTCAGCCAAAACGTGGCTCAAGCAGCACAGTTCAAGCTTCAGTGCCTATCTGTTTTTCTCCATCATAAATCATTTATAGCAGTGCGTATTTCCAGATACAAATTTCATTAGTCCTCAAGCAATAGTGCATACTATGGCAAACCTCAGTCTAGCATGTGGGCTTCTGCTGGGATTATGGTATCTGTGACCTAGCAGGAGAATTAAAACAAGACACAGAGGGGCACAGGTCAGTAAAGAACCAAAAGGCAGTAAGGACTGCTATGAAAGCATAATGAATGTCAGAAAGCTTCATGCAGCTTCAATTTATTTTTTTGAGCCCCCTTTCCTTGCTTTATTCCATCTTGTCTGACTCATCAACAGCCCTCCCACCAAATGGCTGCAGTCACACTTGTCTGGAACCCAGACCCCAGAAGGTTTCAGTGGAGCACCAGGGATTAGGATCCATAAATTACATTTACTATTGTGTCTCCACAGCATTCTGCAAGCCTACTCCAAGTCACTTACCCAACCCATCTGTTCCTACCTCTTTCCCACCATCCTCACTTTGTCCTCATGTTCACAACTGTTCCTACCAGTCCACAAGAGCACTCTTTCCTTACCTGCTTGTTTGGTGTCTGGTACAAGCTGCTTTTACCAGGCCACGTACCTCAGGTCTTCTTATGTACTTCCCTGTGCTGCTCTTGAAAATTATGGCAAAGGGCTGCCATACAGCCCCGTGTCTGTCTGTTCCAACCACATTTGAACATTATATTTTTCTATGCAAGGCTACAGCTGAGGTCCCATCAGGGAGGCAATGTTTACATAGTAAGGGATACAGCTGTGCCAGATTAGCTTGTGCTCAACCCCTCTGAAACAGGCAAAGAGTACAACCAAAAATAGCAGGAACTCAGAAAAGTAGGTGGTCCCAGTGCAGGTTGCAGCCTAGCTAACAAGACGTGGCCACCTCCCTTTCAGGAGCCATTGTTTTCACCACTAAACCTTCCAGCAGTACCACTTGTAGTACTAGAATCAGCATCTAGTACCTTCTTCTATGGAGAAGAATGGCTGACAGAATAAAAAAAAAGTGGCAGAAGCAATAGGATCTTTTTGTATTCTACTACTTTCCCCATGTACTGATAATGGTTCATGCAGTGGCCTAGACAGAGGACAGAAATCAGGAATCAATTTAGCAGTAAATGTAGAACAGTCCCATCAAACACCATCATGATGTCTCCTCCACAGGGTAATCACATGCACAGAATCCCATTGATTTTCCCTGCAAACCTTATGCCATTTCTTCAGATAGCAACATAATGGAGCAGACTTACATTCTCCTGTGTTTGTCAAATCAAAACATGTCCTGATGGAAGGAAAACATCCAGTTAGGAAGCAACTGTGATGAAGTAACCATTTGTGGTGTTTCTGCATAAATTATAAATAAAATTGTGTGAATACCTTACACAGAGGAATAGGTTCCATAGAAACACAAGGGAGAACTTAAGAATGTGGGTAGGTGAGTGGCCCAGCACACGTGAAAGTCAGGGACCCCACTAGATGATTAAGATTTCGGTGCTATTCTGTCCATGCCTGGAACCCAGCTCAACCATCTCTCTGATGGTTCTTCTCTTGTCAGGGGCCACAAGATTCCTTCCTGAAAGACCTTTCCAGAGAAAGGTGTGTTGGATTATGTGATACTACTTATCACCTCATTTTTGCTGTTTGAAAATTATTTACTATGGTGATCTGTCAGCCTATAATCCTTGCAAAGGTATTGTTCTTCAACTAGTTTTGTGAAAAATGTAGCTATGTTTAAGATATATAGAGAAGTAAATTTTGTTATATCTGTAGGCACGCCAGGAGCATGGTCAAGATTTGAACTTTTGGAGGCCATAAGAAAAGCGGTGCTGAAGTAACAAAAATAGTTTCAAATCTTGCTTTGGAATGTTTTCCTGGTGGTGTCCACCTCATGTTGAGCTCAAAATCTGTGTAACTGTGTCTTCTGACTAAGAAAATGCATAGCTGGGGAAAGAAGGTTATTTCCCTGCAGGTAATTTTCATAGCATTCTTCTGCCAACTCAGCAATAGAGAAGGATACCAACTTGTCCAGACAGAGGCTTGGTCAGTGTCAAGATGCCAAAGAGAGCTCTGGAATTACACAGAGACTCTGTTTTGAGTCAAAAATGTTTTTTTTTTTTTCCTTAGTTCCAAGATGAAAGAAGGAATTGCATGTAAAATGGCTTGTAAAAAATGCTTCCTTTTGATACCATCTTTTAGCCAACCACTAGTACCCCACCGTTGTGGAAAACGGCTGCTATTCCTGTCTGGTTAACTCAGCCATGTCATCATCTGCCCTTTCCTACAGTACATGCTCCACACTCCTAGTAGTGGTAAAAACCTAGAGGAAAGACAGCAAGCTGCTCATTAGTTCTGTACTTAAAGAAGCCAAGAACCACTCTTGACAGGTGACCATTAGCTCCATTCCTTCATTCCCCAACAGCCAGAAAAACTTGTGAGAGAACGTATCAGAGCTTTCCTGAAGCCATTGGGAAGGCTTATCTTATTGATTCCAGCTGCTCAAAATGTAGAAAACCAAGGCCTGGTATTTCTTGCTCAGACAAGCCCAGAAAAGTGCTCTGCAGAGTCCCTTGCCAGAGGAAAATCTGCATCATCAGATCAGAAATCCTGCTCCTCACAAGCCTTTCAGTGATGATGATATTATCCTTAGTCATATTGCTCCTTGACCCGGTAAGTAACAATGATTAAAAGCTCTTGTTCTCCGCAAGAATCACTGTAATTTGTAACTTGCAAGGATCAAACCATTAGTTCATTCAGGAATGAACCCAAGAACACTTAGATTATAGCAAGTGTATGGACAGGCCTTGTACTTACTGAAAGTCGAACCACTGAAATTGGTAACAGGATGCTCTCAAGCTCACGCTCTCTTGCAGACCCAGTTTTAAGGTCTTCTTAATTAGTGACTATACAAGACTGCAAGAGGTAAAAACCAACCAAGGATCCAAAGTCTACCATACCAAGAAACTATACAAACCAGAAGTCTGACATGGAAATAAATATGTCAAATGGTACAGACTGTACCAGTAAGAAGCAAGAAGCACACCAAGCAACCATTGTCAGGAACCCATGAAGAACTGGAAAGCTTTCTATGAAATGCACTCCTTTGTCGTGGTATCACATTAATGCCTAGAGGACCTGGAAAGCAGGCCATGGGGTAGCAACAATCCTAGATACAACAAAGATCTTACACTTGGGCTCGTGAATCCTTGCCCTGGAGGTGAGCAGGAAGCTTTCAGAAATTACTATCCCACAACACAAACACTATGGCTGTGAGCCATGAGGCAGACAGCCCTTAGGCTGCAGGCTTTCCATGAGACTTCCAGAGTTACTTTCTTCCAAAACATCTACTTCTGAAGCTTCTTAACAACAACATATCTTTTTTTAAAATGTGCTACCTAAACATTAATTAAAGTAACCACTTGATGTAGTGAGCATAAAAGTTCTGAGAAATAAAGCAATCTCATCTTCAGCAATGACGCATCAAAACCCTTGACACCAAAACACCTTCACCCACAGATTAACATCAGTGAAAATGTCATTCCATAAAACTTGTGAAAAGCAGTTCAAATAAGAAAGTAGCCCTCTTCCCTCCCACTTAAAATAATGCACTAATACAGCTACTGATGGCTAAGAGATGAGAAACAGAACCTAAGTATCAGAAATATACTAATATGCTCTGTATACTGAAACAGCTTTTGAAAACCAAGCTCATTCACCTGCCCAAACGAAGTGGATTCAGATTATGTTAATATATTGACAACAGCCATGGAACACTGCAAGTCTAAGCAGAACTGTCTTCCCTCAAGCTGCTGCTCTCATCCCAACCAATTTCATCCTTTCATTTTATTAAACAGACGATTAAACTGATGGTGAATTAACTCCCTTTTCACTGTACCTGTCAATTCCTGTTGCTCTGAATCTCTAGAAGATTTGCATTAATTATTTTTTTCCACTAAACTGCAAATTCAGAAAATCTTTCCTACATGACTTCCAGTTCTCATTTTTCTAGGCTGAACTCTGCCTGGTTTATCCTAAATTACCCTTGTCTGTCCTCTCTCATTTGATACTCCAAGACATTAGACTTCACAAATAAAAGCTATTCATTTTCATTAGCATCATATACAACTACTCTCTTTAATCTCATAGTTCTCACTTAGTCACAGCTCCTTATGAATACTCCATGTATTGTGCACGTGTCAGGGAACTTAAACCCAACCTGTAGGATGGGGCCTACATATTCTTCATGCCCTGCTCAGCAGAGGATCAAAACGTCCCCACAACACCAACACAGCACATTCGTGTCCATCACATACAGATGGGGGTTTTTGAGCAACGAGGTGGAAAATTACCATCTCTGTGCCCACAGGGAAAGGAAACACTGTTTCTGCTTCCCATCACCTAGTGCAATAATAAAACATCTCAGGCTATCAAGACATATTATGAAATTACACCTTGTTAGTTAACAAGAAGCACAGTAAACTCAAGTCAAAAGAAAAAAAAATAGTGTTTTATTAACTACCACACTGTTATAATACACTTTAAACGTACAATAAGGTAGCCTTTAAATTTGAGGTGGTTTTAAGAATAACAAATGAACAGATTTCCAAATGTTTGTAAATAGGTGAACTGCGGTAATTATTGTTGTACATTTTTTGAAAATGGTATAGCACTTACAGACTGGCTATATAACTTCATTTTGTACATTTTCTATAATTGAAAATATAAACAGTAATTAAAAAATAAAAAGAAAATTCAGCATAATAAAAAACATATATGTTTATCAGTTAAATGTACTGGATACATACAATTTTTAAGGGAAGAAGCAAAAAAGGAAAGATGGCTGATATTTAAATGCAGATTGACTAACCAAAAACTAAACAACAAACAAATAAAAACCTCATAACCCCCCTAGTTCACTATGACTATATCCATATGTTTGGGAGTACTGTCAATATGGAAGTGATTTTTCTTTTGTATTTGCATATGTTATATTTTACTGGTAATTTACATGATGGCTTTTAAGGCCCTGGCAGACAGATGTTTTTTTGGAAAAAGGTTTGATAAAAATCACTGCTGAGACGCAATACACCTTATTTTTGGTCCTCCAATGTTCAAAAGAAGGGATATACTTCACTATAACATTTGCCTTACCACCCAAATGCTTCAACCTATACATATTTATTTTTCTTAACATTTTAAGCTTTTTAAACATTGGTTATATTGCCCACCTTGGTTATTGAAAGAATATTAACTAGACATCATTTTGGCAAATTAAATCTTAAACATGGCTTTTCAACAGGATTTAAAAGGTGACTATCCCTAGAGTTCCATGTTAAAATGTAGTTTGCAAAATCTTACAAGAGTAATGCTTAAAATATTGTACATAGTTAACCTAATTAAAATAATTAGCTTCAAAATGACAAGTTGATGAGCTAAGTAAAGCCTACACTATGTAACATTTGCTTGGAAACTTGATTTGTCAGTTATGCATAATAAAAATTCCAGTCATCAAGAAAATTACAAAATTTCTTTTATCATAATGTGATTTCTTTTCACCCATCAACTTCTTTTATCTTACAATAGATAAATACCAACATGTTCTCATTTTTTTTACACTAAACCACACAGGATTGATGCATTTGGTTAGACTACCATTTCCATCGTTAAATTCTTTTTTTTTTTTTTTTTAATATAAGTTGGTAAAATTTCATCTCTTCTAGATTCCAAAAGTACCTACAAAACCCATGCAATTTTACCATTTTAATATACTATGGAATATCATACAAAGTAAGGCATTTCAGTGTCATGTATAACCAAGTTACTGTCAATCCAAAAATTTTTGCACATCAATAAAAAGATATCTAAGAACTTAGGAACAATATTCTTCTCACTACTGTATAAAAATAACCACAATTAATAGGTATCTTGTGTAATATTTACTCCATTGTCTCGTTTCCCGAAACTGTGACAAGCTGTAAAGGTATTTCAGTGTTGGTAAGAATATCCTGATTGCTGGTGCCAGATGTATTAACAGTTCCTATTCCTGAAACAGAACCTTGTTGAATATTTGCAAGGATAAGTGTTGTTCCTCCTGCAGTAATCAAAGTATCATCAGATGTTGCTTCTACTGATGCCAGCACTGTACTGCTAGAGTGAATACCTTTTTTATTCTGGTGTGTTTTAATGTGTTTGGCAAGATGGTCACTTCTCATAAAGCGTTTTGAACATTCTGGACAGACAAATTTCTTCTCACCTGTCAAAGAAGAAAAAAAAATTTCAAGAACATTAAAAATTAAATTAAACTTAGTGGTTCTTAGAATCAGAATTCTAACAAAAATTATACCGAGGAAGAAACTGATCCAACATGATAAACTTGTGTGTTACATTTCTTGACACCCATACAAATCCTTTATACGAGAACGGATTTAATTTTCTGCGTGTCACCGAGTTTGGGGAGATCTTTCAGGCATGCTAGAGAACATAGCCATCTCATATCCTCAGGCTGCTAATTTTCACTGCAATTATTACCAATAAATAACTTCTAGGAGGAGAACAAAACCTACCAAATGATGGACAGGGAAGACTCTATGACCTAGAGCAGAATCACACTTAAAACTGACACACAAGCTCATAGGGTAGTTCAGGTTTGAAAGGACCTCTAAAAGTCTGTGTTCTGATCTCTTTCTAAGCAGTCACCTATGAGATCAGATCTGGTTGCTGAGGAATTAATCCAGTTTTCTTGAAAACCTTTAAGGATGGAGACTGCAGGAACTCTATGGGCATCCTCTTCCAGCACCTGGCTATTCCCACAATTACAAAGTTTTTATTTATAGCTGTTCTGAACCTTTCTTATTTCAACATACATCTGTTGTCTCTCATCCTTCATGATGAATGCACCATCAGGGAAAGTAACTTTGCCTTCTTAATGGTGGCCTTTGCAGGTAACTAGAAAATTACTACTAAGCACCCCCCGCCATTACTGTTCTCTTTGTGCATCTGAATCCTACAGCCTTTCCTCATAAGGCAAATGTTCCAGCTTCCTGATCATCTTGGGCACTCATTACTGAACTCAATCCTGTCATCAATGTCTTTCTTATATTGGATGCTGAAAACTAGATGCCATATTCTAGATGCAGTCTAACCAGAAGAGGGAGATAATCACTTCCCTGTGACCAGGGTCTTTGCTTCTGTTGATACAGCTCTGGGCATCGTTGCTGCTGGCTCTTGACTGTGTTCCACTTGTCTATCAAGACTCCCAGGTACTTTTCAATAGAGCTGTTTCCAGCCTCTCCACGCTTAGCCTGTGTTACTCTAAGTGCTAATTCTATCCCAGGTGCACTACTTTGTGGCTATTCTTGCTGAATTTCCTAGGATTCCTGTTAATCCATTCCTTCAGCCTCAGTCCCCCTGAATAGCAGCCTTGCCATCAAGTTCATCAGCTGGTCACCCCAGTTTGGGGTCATCCACAAACATAAGAAGAGTAAACTCTGTTGACTCCTCCAGGTCAGTGATAAAGATTTTAAAAGAGGTCAAAGGATAGATCCCTGCAGTTCTCTGCTTTTTACTGGTAGGCAGGTACACTAGGAGCCATTAACCACACCCTCTGAAATGGATCATTCAACTCGCCTTTCTTTAGAAACCACCAGTCTGTCCATCCAGACAAACTGTAACACGCCAGCTTGGCTTCAAGTATCCAAAATGTCTACACAAAAGCACACCATTAACAATAACATGGAATATTTTTCACAGACATCCAAAGACATTTTTCTAGGCAATGTAAATGCTGATAAGCACAAAAATTATTTATTGATGGTTTTTTCAAATACTATGATTTTAAAAGGTAAACATCATGTAGAATGCAAATACGGATTTAGTTTGTAGGAAAACAGGTAAAACAGAGAATAGATTTTAAACTAGCTGCTCCTTGAAAAGGTGGAATATCTCCATTAATTTCTTTTCTTTACATTAGACAGAAGGAGAAATGTGAAACTGAAGTTCCTAATGGGTGGTCTAACCATGAAACTAAAAAATGTAGAATGAGGCATCATCACATACTCTTCTTTGATCTTAGGAATGACATCTAATCTCCAGGCCACCTAGTCCTCTATTTTTCTCTTATTGAAGTTTTAAGACAAAAAAAGAGTTATAATCTGGTTCCAACAAATGAACTGCATTGCTGAGCCTGAATCAAAGTATTCTGATTAAGCTACATTAAACACTAGCGTAAATGTCAGTTCTGAATCGAGAGGTGGCTGTTTTATCTCCTCAGACCTACCAAAGATTCCAAAGTTTGTGAATATCAGTAAGTATTATCTGATTTTAGAAAAATCACATTGCATTAAAATCAACCCAATTAAAAGATCTGTTCTCCTCTTACAAGTTATTTATCCAAGCCCTGTGCATAGCACTGCTTTAGTTAAATACAGCAGAATCAAAGACTGGAAACCTGTATGCGTTCTTCGGTGTCGCTGGAGCTCATCGCTGCGAGTGAACCTTTTGCCACAGAACATCCAATTACAAACAAACGGACGCTCTCCAGAATGCCAGCGGAGATGAGCTCTCAAATGTGAAGTTTTCCCATATACTTTGCCACATCCTGGTATGTGACAAATGTGTTGCTTCTTTTTTCCCAAGTTGGAGCCTCTGTTTAAAAAAAAATAAAAAAAGAGAGAGGGAAGTTATTCATTCTAATATATTCCTCCTAAATACTGGTCATACATACACAGGGGGCTACATGTACCACAAGCCATCGGCAAACCAACCTGAACAGCTTCATGTTTTTGTTTCAAATACAACAGGATTCCAGTACACTCCATAAGAAGCTGAAAATGAATTCTGTAATGCTATCCCAACTCCACAACAAACTATAAATTCAGCTGTGTGTGAAATGTATGCGAGAGAAGCATAATCTTTAAGAAGCATACATGTATATGAAGCTGGAAATACAGTTATTACAGCAGTTTGTACCACTTTGATGCTGAAGTGTCCATATTTTATGTTTCTCCAAGTTTCAGGTTTTACCATATCAAAGATAGTTTTAGCCAAGAAAAACACAAATTACTGCAACTGCCAAAATGGACACTGGAGATTTTGGCAACTGGGTAGAGAACAGATGGGACTTTTGGCATCTTGGGGAAACCTGAGAATCAGTCTGGGGTTTGAAGACAAGCATGCTGACCTGACTGCTTTCACTAAAAGAGGTGGAAGCTGATCTTGCTGACATTTAAATTACTTCCTTGGTTTTTTTAGTTAAAAAAAAAAAATCCACAATGAACACAGAATACACAGATCATATAATCCGGACTAAGCTTGATGCTTATTTTAAGATACTGTCTCACTGAAATGGCAGGTGATTGATTCAGGGGAAGCACCTGATACAACAGCCTAATGTTTGTTTTTTTTTAAATCAAATCACAAGAGAGAGATAAGAGAAGACCCAGAGAAAGAGACCAGTCTGGCCAGTGCAGGGCATCATGATTGATTTTAGTCAATTTAAGTGTTTGCTACTGCTGAAAGGGGCACTTGAGGGAATAGGTCTGGCTGACAACACAGCCATATGAACGGTAAATCCTGGTGCAAGGGAGGAGACTGGAAAATGCAGCCAGGCATCAGGCCACCTTATTCATCAGCAATGTTAACTTAGAACACTTAAGTGGATTCTGAAATCACAGTCTTGGGCGCTCCATCCTCCACGACTGATTATACAATTTTCAGTTGCCTCCCCAGGGCAATTTTTTCTTTAAATTGGGTGCTTTAGCTTCTGGTTTACATCTAATGAAGGTTCAGGGTAAAGTGCATACACGCTTCATGGAGCTAGCAACTGCAGCAAGCATTTCTGAACACACACAGAAATGAACTCACTCTAAAACCTCACAGGATCTAAAGGGAATTCCAGCTTAATCACATATGTACCTAAAGCATTACAGACAGTCCAGAAAAGTAAGGAGATAAAATCCCATTAAGCCCTAGAAAACGTTTCTAAGAATTCTCAATATAGAGCAATCTTCATAGTGCTTCATTAGCCATTTTGTCTCGGAAGAAAAAAATATCACTTTTACCTACTAATTATTTGACATGACAAATATAAGTTTTGATTTCAGAACAAATTCAATGGCAGCAGAAGCAGAGTCCAGAAGGCTTTTGATCCTGCTTTTGTAGCAGGATAATCATATGAGGACTTCATCCTCACACCTCCCTTCCACAGTAATCTGTACCAGTATTTTGTAACTTAGCGTGATATAGTACACAAATTGGATGAAATCACATCAAAATTCCCTTAGAATAATTTTAAGATTCCTAAGTCAACCATTTGAAATTGCTTCATTGCACTTTTCATCTAGACTGAAGGAAACCAAGGCTGAACTCATGGTCATTACTGTGCATAGGCGGTACAGAATACGTAATTCTAAGCACCTCGCCTAAGTGGTGACAGAGTTCCTTAGCAGACTCCGTAGCTTGAAGTGAGGGGAAAATTAGGGATCCACAGAATGAAACCCACAAAACTACTGTGAATTAGCTACTAAGTGTATTTTTTCTACACAACTTCATATTGGCATCTGCATGTTTGCTTCATGTGTGCTCTAAACTGACAGGATACAAGCCAAATTCTATCTGGACACTTTGCAGCTGTGACAGTCTGGCACAATGCCCTAACACATCATGCTAAGAGGCCTTTCTTGCTGCACTGGCCAATGGCCATCATCACTGAATAAATGAATATGACTCCAGCCTACTCCTTGAGTGGAGTCTTAAAAACAATTAATATTAAAGTATTTCCATGGAAATGACGTTTCTCAATAGCCAGGCAGACTGCCACAGTTTCAGCAGGAAACACCTTCATCCACTGGGAAACTGGACTTTACATTCCACAGTATTTCCAGGAACAACATTAAGTATTTCGAGAGTAAAACACACACCTAGTAATTATTCTAAGAATGTGGTTTGTAGAGTTACGTACCTGAAGTGGTGCTCAGAAGCACAGTTCCTCTATAGATCAGACAGCAGTAGTTATATCTCAATGTAATTACAGATGTAATTGTTAGGAGGGTGAAATCTCTAGATGTAACTGAGAAGAGACTAAACTTTCTGCTTAACTTTAGACACCCTAACTTGAAGCTTAATACATTCTGTTTGGAATCAGAGTCATCCTTTGAGGCATGTGTGTCTCTCTCTCCACTTGCTTATTCCCCATGTACTATACAAGCTTGGGGCTAAAAGGCATTAATTTACAAATCTAATACATCATCTTTTTCCTTTCCTACTTTTCCTCCCACCAAGTAAGGCAAAGATAATAGTGGCTTCCCACTTCATAAAACTGGTACAAATCTGAAGACTGCAATGTAGTTCAATTCCAAAAGCCAACAGCAAAACCCAGAAGGAATTTTTCAACTCGCCCCCGAATCCAGAAAACAGCAAATGCAAGAAATACCAAAACCAAGGCTATGCAATAGATGAAATTATCATGAAGTCTGCATATGTGAAGCTATTTTCCTTTTCCTACTCCATTCAGAGCATAGGAGCAATAGTATTGAGTGAAACACTATTCAGTTTTTTCACATTGATTTAAAGTGCTTTTCTTGTTTTACTAGTTACATATTATTTATTAACTACATTATTTGAATATGAACAGAATTCTTTATTTCTCCAGAGTGTCTTTTCCTCATCATGGGTACTGACAACACTCATACAGAGTATCTAAGGTATTCACAAACATTAATGGCTTTATCATCTAAATGTTTCAGTATGGTGAACCTGAACTAGTACAATCACTTTGTAGATCCAACTATGAGGTAGAAAGCGATTAAGGCCAAAATTGCCAAACACCCACCAGCTTGAGGTGTCAAGTTCAGTATAGTAGAAGTATATTTTTTTTACAATACTGTAGATGTTCACAGTCTGCTCAATCAACCTCACAGGAATGAACTCGGTACTTCTGCAGTGGAAAAGGCGGGGTATATCGATATACACCTCCAAAACTTCAGAGCCCTGTTGCTGCAGTCCTGTATCTCATTCCCTAAACACCTCCCAATATCTGCAATAAGTGAAGCAGGTGACAATCATTACACAGCCCTGATTCATGCCTGTGTATCAGCCATCCCATCCACTGAATGGCACTGACACCATATGAAAAATTAGTATGCAGTCAAGTAATTAGAAACCAACTGATAATGTATATGCACAAGGGATTAAATTAAAGTTGCCCAGGATATCTTAAGCATTTACTCAATTTTAAATTTTGTAACTTTTACATCATTTTAAGAGTTATGAATGCTATCTGAAAGAATTTACAAAAGCAAATGTCTTACTATCTGAAACTCTGCAAATCATCAGCAGAGTTGAAAGACAAATCAAAACTTAGAATTCCAGCACTAGGGATAAACAGGTAACTCTAGCAGCTATGGAACATGATCAATGCTCAAATATTCCTCCAAGTGGGCTTATTCTTTTCTCCTAAACTCTAAAGGAATTCTACATTCTGGTGGGAAAGTTGCTCTAGCAACTGTAAGCACTTTCACTCTTTTCTGTTTCCCCACCATTGTCTCCTTCATTACCCTGTTTCTCTTCCAGTTCTAATTCTTCTCACATCCTGACTTCTTGTCCTACTTTTCCTAGTTACTTTGTATGTTTCATGTGTGCAGGCCTTCCTTTACAGCAGATTTCAGTGGATCTAAACTCTGTCCTGGCTCTTATCTCAACTCTTTCTCAAAATCGCATATCTGAGTTTTCAGTCAGACTACACCCTTCTCCAGACTTCCCAAACCATCTCTCAATAAGATTCTCTCTTGGGCTGAAACGTTAAAAATTCATTTTATAGCAACTCCACTCTGAAGGAAGATTTTACAGTACAGATTTCTAAATTAAAGCCACTGTAGTTTGGAACAGAGCATGAGGAAGACCAAACACATGGAATCTCTGTTTCCTAAGAGTACAGGCCGTGCAAATCACATTTTCAGAGTTTTCTCCTGAAATGAAACAAATCTCAACCCAGTGTGTACTTTGGGCAGATTTTCATGGCAGAACCAGAGTTCAGCAAGAACTTCGAAATGTCTGTGCCATGTTGCAGTGAACTACACGTAGAAATTTAACAAGAGGAATCCAGTGGACGAAGATGATGTATAACTTGCAAATACTATAACTAGCTTTGTTGGTCGTGTAAATGTAGCAGAGTCTTTTTGTCTTAAACACTTAATACTTACTTGGCATGGCTGCCTAAGATATTACCTCCCTGTGCTTGCAAGGAAGGTATCTAGAATATACAGCAAGAACTGACAAGAGACTTGACAAGAGACATAACTCAGCCAGTGCTATTAGAACTCTTAAAACCACTGGAGACTGACAGGTTCTTTACAGACATTTTCCTAATTTACACTATAGTTCCCAAATAAATAAAGATTTCCATTTTAGTGAAAAAAGTATTATCAATATGGAAAATTTTAGTGCATTGGAAAGAAGCCCCTGCACAATTCTATCAAGCATAAACACAACTAAATATTTTCACTTGTAAAAGGCAGCTTATTATCCCCCTTCCCCTTCTATATCCATAATCAAGACGTTTAGAATTAAGTGTTTTGAAGTAGAATAAAATCTTTATTATAAAAAGATGAGTAATACTTTAATGAGATGCACAATAATAAAGCATAGGTTCCAATGCAAGATTGAAGTCTAATGAATTGGAACTTAGTACCTCTTTGTTAGTCAAATCTCACTAACTTTGACTGAAAACAGTTCAAAATTTGTTATTTAGAGTTATTATACAAACCTTGTTTTTCCTAGGAAACCAGTGAATAAAAAAACTAGGAAAACTGTATTTTTTTAACACTCGAAACAATTTAACTGTGGAAAAAATGCTCAATCACTGAGAAAATGCAGGAACACGGGATTTAATCAAGTTCTTGACATATGATAGGAAGCCAATCACAGATGTGAATATTCCACACTATTTCATTTTCGTATTTTTAGGGCACTGTTCTATCCCCCTCACTTGTACTAGGTGACATCTAACTCCAGCAATGGAGTAACTCTGAAAGGATGGAATAATCTGCTTTTTCATCTGCAAATCCAAAAATGAAAGTGGAAGTCCTTTATTACATAAACTCTTTTGCATAAGCTTCTAGTTTCCTCTCACTGCAGGCAACACAAGCTCCTTTTTTTCTCTCTCATTATTTGTTTTTCATCATTATATGTGTGATATGACACTGAACTTTACATACCTTCCACCACCTTCTTTGCAGTTGGGACATGTACATGCTACTCGTCGCAGTCTTTTTCCCTCCTGATGTGGTTGGTCCCCTTCATCATCTACGACCTGTACTCTCAAATGTGTTAGATCATTAGTATTCAGTGTAGAATCACCACTGAGCTGCCACTCTTCTGGATCAGGATCCTCTTCTTTAATCCTAATATCTGAGAAAAAGAACAAACACAGATCCATGAGTAGCCCATTAAATAGACAGAAGGAAACCATAATGATCAAATCTTTTTACACTTGAGAGCACTATGCCAGTCAAAAGTCAACATCCTTAAGTGCATACTGACATTGCTTCTGTGCCCTTGTAACCTGCAACGTATTTAAAAAGTTTATCTTACTATACATTTCAAAGCTGAAGATAAGCTATAACAAAATATTATAGTTTAAGTCTGAACTGTTCTTGGTGAGGAATGCTGTCACCAGGAGAATATTGTTTGCTTGAAACTTGGGAAAAACTGAGGAACAAGAGGTTGGACAGAGCTTGAAGAAAATGTCAACATGTTTCAAATGATCCTGAGTAGCCATTTCTGTTCCCACAGCATTTCTGAATTAGTGTCACGTGCAGTAAAAACAGCCTTGCTCAATGGTCTTCGGAAGTTTTCAGTATGCAGAGAGATATATAAAGTAACGTGAGAAATCAATCTAACAGAAGGTTTTCACCTGAGAAAGACCGAAATATCTAAGGAAAACAAATAAACCAATGTTTTTGTTCAATTTTCCCCTTTTCACCTGAAATTTATGTCTTTTGCACAACACATAGAAAAGAAAACTTTTAGGGAAGAATGTTATTCAGCATTAGACAGAGGTAAGGAACACATGAGCCACTTCAAAATTTTGATATACCAGTAGTCAAAATAGGTCTTAGCAGTTTCCTGGATGCAAAAAGGCCTCCTAATTATTCCTTATAGGATGGACATTTTCAAGTATGTGTACCCTCTCCCTACAGAGCATTTATTCAATCTAATCCAAGAATTAATTACAGCATCATAACAACAACTGTTTTAACAAATTTACATTTTAATAGGGACATTTCCTCCTCCAACACTATTCTGTATTCCCAATGGGTTTAAACTCTGGATTGCAAAAAAAAAGACAGTTTGTATGCATCACTTTAGAAAGGTGAACCCCAGCCCCTTCTTTGGTTCAGCACAGTTTACTTTGCATTTTTTCTGTGAAAATGATTACCCACTAGTACAAACTAATAAGCAAACAACAATAATTGGGGGGAGTGGGTGTGTGTGTATTATTTATTTATTTTATTTATTTTGTTGAAGCTTCAAACTAACATCTGTGTGTCTTTCTGGACATACTCAAGAGACTGCTTTTTCGGCAAAACAAGACTTTTATCCTTAAACACTGAAACCTTAACTGAGCATTGTGCCCACTCTAAGCTCTTTCTGGGACTCAGTGCATGAATATATAATTTATAATGAAGACAAAGCTGCACAGATTGCATGATAGAACATCAGAAAAATGGTGCTGGGTCATATGATAAAGAGCATCCTGTCCCAGTAGAGATCAGGAAAGAAACCAATGAAAAAATATGTAAAGAGTAACAGTTACCTGGTCTACCTTCAAAATAATCTCCAGCATTCATATGTTTAGAGACAAAGGATATTGCTACACAAAAATCTGCTTGATGTTAATAAAGTCTCAGCCCAGTCATCCCCAACACCACAGCTTGCCTTTCTTTTGCACACATATAACCATATGCAGGACTGTCCTGTACCCTACATCACTGATGTAACTACAGTTAAAGTAATTCTCTAGGAAACCACTGCACTGGGAAGAGAATTCCAGGTCAAAACCAGGGAAGTCTAGAATGTTTATTTGGTTTGGCTGCCAAAGTCAATGCTAGAAATTAAGTTTGCGTGCATATGAGGCTCTGAGCTGTGGGAATCCAGGAGCAACCACACTCACTTCTGCTGATTTTTTACACACGTGGTACTACTGTGGTAAGCTTGCCCAAAGTCACCAGCACACTGAGCTTCACTGTTACCCTAACAAGTTCACAGTTTCAGACAGCACCATAATAAATATCTTTCATGTGAAGTCCTAGAAAACCTGCAGCGATTTCTGGTCTTCTGCATAAGCCACCAAACTACCTTTCCTACCAAATTAAGCAGTTTTCTGAGACTCAGCTAAAAAATAATTATTATTCTAATTTATTATCTGTATGTTAAATATTTTATATATATATATTTTATAAATATAATTTTATACAAGCAAACATTAAACCACTATAAAACAAAGTTTATAGAATTATCTTTCAAATAAGTATACTAATACATTCACTTAGAGCAACTTAAGAAAAAAGCAAAAGCTTGATTCACTCTTGCACAAAAGGGTACATAATAGGAATTTAAATACAGCAAGGCAGCAAGGCTGCCAGCACAGGCCAATGCGAGTCTCCAAGCAGTTCTTTAGGACTGCATATGTTACACATGATACTCAAAATTCTTTTGCCAATCAAATGTAGCACAAAATGTACACTGTATAAATTCTGGTTTTATTTAAAATAAGGGTTAAAGTATTGTTAATAAAATAACACACTGTTTTAAGAAGGTAATTTCGGTATGATCTCATTAACAGTGGACACTGGTATATAGTGTGCCTGCGAAGTCAGTAGCTGAATCCAGTTAAGACTGCATCCATATACTTCAAAAGAGATACGTCCTAGCAAAGGTGAATGGAACAAATTAGTGTATGGATCTGTGCTGCCAGGACCCAACTCCACTACTGAAGTCAAACATTCCACAGAACATACGATTTCTCCTATTATACTGACCTCCAAAGTCACACTCTAGTAACAGAGATACACCTAAGAGTAGAAGCATGTCCAAAAAGTCTATTACTGCATGCCAGTATTCATGACTTTCTACCTTCTATGCAATGTTTGTTCCACTTTACAAACATGAGTTCCTTCCACTTTTTCATTAGTATCTTGCTATTTCCAATTTCTCCCAATCGCCACCAGCAGCACAGAGATTTAAAATAGTTTTATAATGATAGAGGCATAATTGAGAAACCTATTCGGACAAAAAAAAAAAAGAGGGACAGACAAAACATTCCTAACAGTTGAGGATACTGGAGAAGACAACAATTTACATAGATATACAATAGTTTATAGCATTATTTTAAAAAATGCAAAACTGAAATGAAGACAAAGTAGTACGGTGTTTTTAATTTTGTGCTGTGTTTTCTGGTTATCTTGGTAAGGCAGAAAGTGTAGGTATTGCTTTAGTTATTAATCAGAAGGACTATCTTCTACTCCAGGCACACAGAGAAGTACCACATAAACTGGAAATTTACAGACATGACTTCTTAATATTTATCTATGTAGACTATACTTTAAACAAAACACAATTAAAAGAATTATCAACAGATGAAGTGTTTATCTAGCCTCTCCAGGATGCAGTATAGCAGAGAGTGGATTGCATCAAAACCCACAGTGAATGTGATTGCCTTAAATGAGGCCCTTAGAACCAATCAGTCTGTTGCCCTCCAAGTAGGTTTTACATTATTGCAAGAGATAAGGCTAAAATTCCACCAGTATTTTTTGGAGGGAGGAGGGGTGCCGCTCATGAAGACGCTGAAAGGGCACACCATGGAGAGCTGTTACAGATTAAGTCTTCTTCAATGCAATGGAATTTGAGAATATGAAAACTCATGTCGATACCAGAGACCATGTTTCTCCCCTGGTGTTCTTCTAGATGCGCTCTGTTCTAACTCAGCCTCAACTGAGAGACTTTACACACATCCTGCAAAAAAAAAGGGGCCTAAAAGAATTTATAGAATCCCTGAAGTCATGACAAGCTGATGCAAACACTAGCAAATTTGAGGCAACTTTTGTCTTCTACCAATTAAACTTAGGCTAAATGAAGGTTACATTTTCTCCACTACTCTTTTATTTCCATGCTTTCAAATTTCTGTATGCCCTTACTTTTAAAGTACAAGACTTAGGTCTAGGCAAGTATGAAGGTGAATTTTAGACAAAGATATTGTTTTAAACTGCCAACAGATTCTGAAAAACAGATATTGTGTTCAAGTTCTGCTTCCTGTCTAGTGTGCTAGATTTGGTTTAGGTTTGGCTTTTCCAAGATGGAAATTGGGATCTTGGTGTACAATTGTGTTCCAAAGGTAGTATTTCATAGTCATAGAAAGCCCAGAGCTGGCTACAATATGGAACAAGATTGAGTGTATTTGGCAAATAAAACCAATAACTAAGAGATTTGTTTAAAGTGCTTCAGAGAGGAGTAACTAAATTGACAGGATGAAACAATGCAGATGTAAATGCAGTTTAAACTTTTCTTGAGTACATGTGAACTGTGATCTAGTGTGGAGAGAAATACTGTTGCCCACTGCTATACCCAGGTCATTTACCGACTTCATCAGGTTATCAGACGAATGCCTCAATTAAGCTACACATTATGTCTTGGTCTGTTTCAACCAGGACTTAGGAACACATTATTTTTTTTATCTAGCAAAAAAGTTATTAAGTTTGCCTAAGAGCCACAGAAACAGGGATAAAGTGAGAAGGGAAGAGCATGCAGATTTTTTTAATATATCTGTCTTGGCAGAATGTCACAGAGACACACTCAGTATTACATTATAACAGTCTGCAAACTGCGAGCTTCTAGTTTAGCTGCTTTTCCTAGATGCTGAAAGCCACTCTGCCTTTTAACTCAGCCAAGCTTTACAAGCTCCTGATCTGAGATGCAGAAATATGGTCTGTGAACTGAAAACAGATTTGCAGCAGCACTGCACATACCTTCACACCTATTTCCTCACAGAATCACAATTTGACTGTCTGCCATTTCAATTGTTTAATCGTTTATTTTCCCAAATAGATGCTTCCCTTCCTACCTTTCCCAAGAAAACAGATGTTAATTCCCACTTCCTTTCCATCTTCTCCAGTTAATTTTGTTTTCTGTTTTCTCTGCAGTTCAGCCCACATTCCCTTGGAATCTTGACTCATCTTGCCTTAACCTCTAGATGTGAGGAAGCTTTAATAAAGACATTTAAATTTCTTAAGACACTGTTCTTGTTCTTTTCCATCTAAACTAAAACTATCTAAATTAAACACTCTCTACTAGTTGACCAGCTGTGCAAGTCTTTCAGACAGGAAACTCAAAAGTATTAATGATTTTCACTCTGACTTGCCCCCAAATCTTAAGTGTGAATTTAGGCATTTTTATTACACAATAACTTACACGGCAACCTAAGGTAGACTGCAAACTGTCATCTTGAAATACTGATGAACCTCAACTCAGAAGTCATCTAGATTCAATAGTTCTAAATCAGATTTTAAGTTCCTCAGGAAAACCAGCTGTTGTGTACAAGTCTAAGAGCAGGACCTTACAGTACTCAAGCAGTACCAGCAAAATGATTAAAAACACAGAAACAGATTTTTTCCTTGCAAGAAATGCCACATACTGTATCTCCAAGTGATCCTATTCATTATTCTAAAGCAAATATTTAAATATTTGTATCATGAAAGTACTTTAGCCAGTGCTACCAAAAGGAGCACATTATGCATCAAGGAACAGTTACTTGCCCTACAGTAACCATACTCCCTTGAGATGTGCTGTCTACAGATTCAAGATTTTGGATTCTTATAGACAGTAATGCCTGCTGCAGCATGCACTTACTTTTTTTGTTCTTCTCACAGTTGAAAATCTAAGAGAGTTTAACTAAATAGGGGGAAGAAGAGTTGCTCATGCTTAACACCGAAGAAGCCAGAAACTCCAGAAATATGTAAGGAAAGCAAGAGGACAGAGAATTCTCTGACCAGCGGGGCTAAGTATTTCTACACAGAAGAATATCAGACTGCTACCAGCGTCAAACAACAACTGTCAGCAGTAATTAGGGAAGACAGAACTGTTCAGTAAGGGTTTCTGTCCTGTATTTAGGTAAAAGCCAAATAATTGTCCTACTACTACACGACAATGAAAAGCTTCCCACTGACAGTAAGTCAGGAAGATATAAAAACCACTACCAAAGTAAACACTTAATAAATCAACAGATTAGGATAATTTTCATTTGACACTTTTTAAGAGAAGGCTGAAGAGCTCTCTGCAGCTTTAATGCTGCGAGCCTTTGACCATGCGAATGCTCCAGTGGGTTAGAAAAAAGCTAGTACTGTGATAATACTGAAAAAGAGGAAACAAAGACTCAAAGAAGTAGGGACAGAATTAGTGCACTCAAAATGCGATTATGTGAACAATTAGATTAAAAACTAATTTTTTTATTCAAATCAATGATGACACTGTTGTCGGTATAATATACTTGAGAGTTCTGCACAGCAAGTGTCTTACTAGGATACAGAAAAACATTTTGATTAAATGAAGTACAAAACATACTTGGAATACATGAATTAAATACTGGCATGAATTTTAGATGCAGATTGAGAACTATCATTTCTGTATAATAAATTATGACAACGTCATTGACAATGCGTATTTTTATCTCCTTTTGCTCTTGAAAATTACTACCTTTTGAAAAAAAACGTGCCTTTTACAAGCAGTAAAAGACAACCCACCTACAACCCAGCCTGATCTTCAAGAGGGCAATCACAACTAGGGTCCTGGTGAGTATTCCTGGCATTGTAAAAAGGCTGTCGTCGTCTCTGGTAGAAACTTCAGACACTTTCTATGAGCCAGATGCACTGACAAGTTTGGTTCTGATCTCACAGATCAGATACAAAGTATATGATCCTGCCAGGAGGTTCAAAAGGCAAGAAAACTGCACAGAGCCTGAAACAATGGCCCTAAAGTGCTGAGACTGCAAAAAGACAGAAGACAAGTTTCCAGACTTCTTTTTAAGTTACAGCAGTACTGGAAATAAAATTCCTTCCCTCTTTCACACCATGGATACTTGCCATACATCCCCACAGGTGTATGAGAGTCTTCATTTTGTGTCAGGAGTAGCTTGTAAAAAGGGTATTTGAAAAATGAAAAAGGAATGCGTACCTGAAACTGCGTAATATATTCTTTTGTGAACATCCTGAGGATATCTGAGACTAAGGTAACTCAGGCTCACCTCCTTAACTCTGAGAATCTAAGCTGCATCCCCAGACACTCAGCATACACAACACATACGTAACAAACTTTCACCTCACCCCCACCAGCTGTAAGAAAAATCATTAATGAGCTGTTTTGGAACAAAGAGCAAAAAAGCACATGAAGTACTAACGCAGAGGAAGAATGTGACAATTCAGTATTTTCAAGAATTTGAAGAAAAAATGTAATTCTATTCCACAACAGTAGATACTGCACTAAAAAATTAACCAGACTAACTGAAGTTCTGCAAACTTTAAGTGAGATAATTTACTATGTGCTGTTATAAGCATGACTGTGAAACACGTACAAGCATGATCATCTAATTCTTCCACAATTTATTAATTTCCTTTGAAAATGATGCTAAAATAAGGAATGTAATTTAAGCATGCTGACAGCAAACTATTTACACAAGACTGGTACATAAATAGCTCTAATTCCTGCACTAACTTAAATTCATCAGTTTCCAATTTAATTTTCATATTAAAAAAACAGTGGGGAGAATTGTTTTTAACTGTTTTGATTTTATAACATGCAAACTAAATGCCTCAAATGAAAATTGGATAGCCGTAGACATGTTGTCAGATGAAAATATTTACTTAACATCATTGCTTCAGTTTACTTCATGCTTTTCATAAGACTTTTTTATTTTTTAAATCAGATTCTATTTCATAATGATACCATGGCCTTGTCTGAAAGTCTTGGTATAAAGAATGCCTTAGAAGGAAAAACTGCATAATTGAAATTAAAATTAATGAGGTTAAGAACTGAAACTTAAAGAGAAAAAACTAAGTTGTGCAACACTGAAAACCAGCCAAAACTTTTTAAAAAGTTCTAGTTGCCAGAAGAAAGCTGTGCTTTAAGTAGCATTCTGCACTACTTCATCAAAAGCACTGAAACATGGAAACAACCATCCCAGCAAGTAAAACTGTGACTAATTTTTAATTTTGTTCGTTTCAGCATTTAGACTGTTTTAGGAAACAGGTATTAGACCAAAGCCTTACAAGGTACCAGCAGATGAAAGATAAACTGTCAGTTGGACAACTATTTACCTTGAAAATTGTCAGCCAATTTTTTGGCCAAATTTAGAGTAGCTAAATTACTCCAGCATGACAAAGATGTCAGATTCTGACAGGAATGGAATGAAGTTGCCACCACAAACAGCCAACCTCTCCCACTCACTATCAACTGGTGTAAGTTAGCAACTGGCCTGACTCTAAGGTCAATGGCAGCAGGCAGATGAGTCCTTAAGTAGCTGTTCACACTCCTGCAGAAGAGGAGCTGGGAAGAAAGATGTAGAAATGAAGACCTCAGTTTTGGAGTGACACTTCAGTCAGCTCTTGAAAGGAATCCCTTTGACTTGATTCCAGCTATAGACCAACCTGGAAAACTGTTTGTAGGGGGTTTTTTGCTATTTAAATAAATGAATCTTCCAGCTGAGTGTGTCTGGGTTGATAAGCAGCAAAGTCCATTCTCAAGCCAACGCTACTTTCTTTCAGGTCATTTGCTAGTGTCTTCAGATGCTACTGCAATGGTCAAAAGAAGTATATAAAAAAAAAAATTATCCAGCATCCTATATAACAAGTTATGCAACCTATATAAGACCTAGTAAAATTGCCATTTTTTTTCCAGGAAATAACCAATCCCAAACTGATTAAGTACACTAATAAATTAGCTGAAACACTATTACAATTAGATTTTGATTAACACCATTAAGTTTCCTTCAGCTGGACAATGGCTTGGGGGCAGAGGGAAAATCCAGTAACTTAAAAATTCTTCCAAGCTGACAAAACTTACAGTTTCAGAAACATGAAAGCCAAGCTGGTACATTTCAGTTCCTAACCATTTTCCAAAATAAACACTACTTTATATGAAACGTTTGAAGAAGAAATCTATATAAACATGCTAATAAAAAACTCCACCTTTCTTGATCAGGCAAGTCACTAAAGAGTAATGTGAACTGACCATGTAGTGGCTCTTTTTGTTACACACAACGCAGTATTTTATTACAAACTGCCAACAAAAGAAGTACACTACTAGAGAGCTTTCTCAGGTTTAATTTCCTCTCAAGACCAGAAAACTGAAGCCAAAACACATGTGAGAAAGGTATCTCTCTGCCAGTTCTTAATATATAGATACTATTTGATACAGCTTTTTGCTTGAAAAGCAATGCTGAAGAGTTTCAGCTGTGACTGACCAATACCCTTCCCTTGGTCACCATAACACTAAGCACAATGAAGAATGTGAGCTCAAATAAACATCCTAAGACAAAACAAGCCCAGCAAAGACTTTTCAGAACAAACTCATTGCAGTGCAGGTCTCTGCATATGTATGCCTGGTAAAATGGACATTTTGATAGAAACATACTTACTTGACATTTTTCAAAGAAAACTGTATATTTACTGGACAAACCTATTAGCTTTGTATTAGTGTTTCAATGGCTTTCCATTATGTAAATAAAACACAGGATCTAGGTAAAGACATTTTCCTTCACTCGCACACTCACAAGCACAGTAAAGATGTCCTGTGCTGCCTACCTGGGGAGTGAGCCTTGGAAGAACACCTCTCACACAATGGGCTGTAACAATGAAAATCTAAAATCTAACTGTTTTCACAGCTACAATGCTAACAGAACAAAGTACATTATTTGGACTTCAATTACCAGCCATCTCTGACTCAAGACTAGGAATACGTTCTTTTTATTTTTGCCTCAGGTAGACAAATTTTCCTAAATGAAAACAGAAAATACAGCCTGACGCTAGTTGGTATGAAAGGAGTGTTTTATCCAGCTTGGAGGAGAAAATACAGGGAAACCCTTCTTATCTTGCTTCAAAGCTCATTGGTAGCTGGCAACAAAAAAAGGAATCAAGTAGCTTCACACCCTCTAACTTCTCTCATTCTGCCGTCTCTTCCACTTACCTTCCTGTTTCTGTTTAAAATGAAACCGTTTTTCCTTATTTGCAGAAGAACAATATATTTTTGACTGAAAAAAAGGCTATGATTTCATAATCTGCTTCTAATTGCATATTTATTCTCCAACCTGAGAAAGGGTGCCATACCATATTGTGAGGGGTTATAAATAAGAAGGGGAGAAATGCCACTGAAAAAGATGGAAAAGACACTGAAAGTCAATCAAGATAATTCAGTCTGATTCTGTTAGAAGCAGTGTCACACTAACCATTACTGTGGAAAAGTGGATTTCTTCTAACATAAAGGAAGGACCAATTACATTCTCCCCAAATTTAGGGAATGGCAGTTTTAATACCTTCCAATCCATTTATTATTCCTAGACAAGTAGGAAAAATGTCACTATAAATCTCCATCCTATCTTTAATATAACCAGGTGTTTATAGCTATGCACTTCAGGCAATAGTTTCTGCTATTCATCTAGTATTTCTGCCTATTTAATCACATTTCATATACCCATTTAAGTCTCCTGCCTCCCCATGTGGAATTCCTTATAGGAGAATACAGTTAAAGAATGCTTGATGGAACTCCCTTGCTTCTTATTATAAACCACCATTGAAACATTCTTGAGAATGATCAATAGACAAAATGATACACAGCACAGACCATTCAACTTCTTTCTCATCTGCCTAGCTGGTTTTTTTTTTCTTCCTTTCTCCTTTTCCCTTCTTTCTTCCCAAGTTTCTGCTACATTACTCCACAAGCAATAACATTAGCTACATGATCCTATACCAAATATAAATCTCAGAAATAATCCTCCTTGTATCAGCCAAAGGGCTAATAATAATTAGTAAAGGGTTCTTTTACCAAGACTTAGATTCTGACATCTGAGTTTAGCTGCATTAATATGAAGAAGACACGCTTTTGGTTACTGATGTCTATACCCTCATAGGTAACAGGGTGTGATGGAGATAAACCAAGATTTTCTGTGGTCACTGTAAGCAGAAAATTTAAGAATCAAGATCAGCCAGCAGAGCAAATGCTGTGAGCAGTGCACATCTGTTTGGCGCTGTTGCCTACAAGCCAATGAAGAGCAGGCTTATCTAGAGCTCAATAACTTCACTTGATGTTAAGTTCACAATACAGAAGTCAATTACAAAACAAAATGAACTAAAAAACATCCCAGCATATTATTTTAAATTCAAATTTTAGATTCCAAAAGGGAAAGCAAGCTTCTTGACATAGAATACAGCAGTATCATTAACTATATAGGTATTATAATCAGTAGCCATTTGAAACACAAATCAGCAGGTCTTCTAGGCATGTTTCACTTAACATTGCCTTCTTCTCACAAGCTTAAAGAGACAATACAAACATACAATACAAACCATGTATGTTTTACTTAATTATTTATGCTTCAGTATCTTGATGAACCAGAGGGCTGGATCACATGATTACAGTGAAATAGTGATTCCCAAGCTATTTTGTGTAACAGTTCCCTCCCAAATGACCTCTACTGCTCACTCTACCCCTTATAACTAGCTTGGGCACAACCCAGTAATGCATTTAAATGGCTTCTGGTATAGCAAAATCTCCTGAGCCACAATCATTTCTTATCCTTTTTGTTTAGGTAGTTATGCCCTGAAATTTGGAATGCACTGTATCAAATTTACAAAAAATAAACAGGTATGTCTATTTTTTCTCACATTAGAAACACCCATTTTAAGAAGATAATATTTCTTCTCTACCGAGATAAACCACTGAGATTAATGATTGTACTTTAAAACATAATGCAAGTTAGCACTACTGAAAATTCACAGATACTCTTAAGCATGGCCTCCATTTCGATATTTACATGCTTGTTTCACTGCTGCTTACACGAGTTTCCTACATCACAGTAACACTGATAGTAAACTGGTAGGAAATTAATTTAACAAAAGAGCAGATGAATAGAGCACCTCTGGGGCCGTGAAAATTTTCAGGGGGAAAAAAATTTGCATAAATAGAAATATTTGGATTTTCCATAGAAACTTCACCTATTCAGGACTAGGAAGAATGGGTATGTTAATGATACTGATGCCTTAGAAGAGTGGCAGGTGATAGCCAGATTTCCACCTTTTCAATTTAGTATACAGATCTTCTCCATGGTAAGACTTATAAGCACAGACAAACACTGAAGTGCTCTTAACTAATACATGGGAGTTACATGACATTATCCTAAAAGGAGTGAGGTAGGACTATGTTCTACCATTACAGTTTCTAATGGAACAGCAGTTTCCATTATCTATCTATTGCAAAAATCTATCATCACCATGTTTAACCCACTGTGTTTTGTCAGCTTCAACAGCAAGACAATGATGTCCTCATTATCACCATTTAAACCAACAACATGCAGTAATAAAAAACAATTTTCTGCAAAAAGAGTAAAATAAATACCTGCAGGACTGCCAGCATTTTCTCCTTGATGCAGCTGAATACCAGCAGAATCTATAGAGTTTACTGTAACTGTCTGTAGATTTGGCAATTGAGCAGTGCTTAGACTAACTGGAGTCGATGTCAACGCACCACCTGCTGCAACTTGACCGAGAGTGAGAGTCTGCACAGGGGTCAGAGTTATTTGTTGACCAGGTGCATTCTGAATTTGCAAGTTCTGCAAGTTCTGAACTCCTTGCACTTGAAATGTCTGCCAGGTTATCTGCCCAGAAGGCGTCACTGTTTGTGCCTGAATTAAGAAAGTTCCAGGATTCAGCTGCAGTTGAAGATTTTGAAGAGCCTGTTGAGATATACTTTGACTTGCTTGAACACCATGGATTGTCTGTTGCGCAATACCTTGTACAATCTGGGCTTGACTGGTTGGCTGCTGCGACTCTTGTAGCTGTATGTGTTGTACAATCGGCTGTGCTGTGGAGACCTGAATATTCTGAGCCTGTGCGTCATCAGAGACTGAAGTCTGGATGTAATTTCCCTGAAGATCAGAACCATGAACTTGACCACTAGTTGTGGTCAAGTCATTTGCATTTTGTTCCAATATACTTGAACTGTCTATGGTAACCGGCAATTGTGATGAAGATGACGTTGGCACAAATAAGTCATTATCAGTGGCAGTTTCTGTAATTTCAGGAGAAACTTGCTCACCAGTCCTTTCAGAAGTATCTGAACTATCCATGGCCTGTCCAGTATTTATCAAGTGCCCATCTGCATTAATGCCTGCTGTCATGGTTTGAGAACCACTGCCAAGTCCCAGAGAATCTAGATCAACACTATTGATGGGTACAAAAGTAATATTTCCCGGCAGTCCAAGAGGGACGTTAGCAACTACTTGTGCTTGGCCAGGGTAAGACGAACCACCAATTGCAACTCCCTGAACCTGGACTTGACCAGACTGACCAGATAAGATATTCTGAATATTAGCTGAAGATGTTCCAGAGGCAATGATGGTTTGATTAGAGCCAGGAATGATCTGAATTTGACCAGTTTCTTGATTTATACTGCTATTATCAGAAGAGGCTGCAAAGCCAAGTTGAACCTGCTGACCATCCGCTGTCTGGATCTGGGGTATTACTTGGTATTGTACGTTAGACACTGTACCATTCGATGAATCTGATCCTGGTGCAACAGAAAAGATTTGTTGATTTTGCAAACTCTGAATAGGAAGGACATACTGCGCACTTGAAGTTACTGTGGCAGCACCTGGAATCTGTACTATATTACCAGCTTCATCCTTTATAGTGGTAGGAGCTGCAGACAAGACCTCCCATCTGTTTGGAGCTCCGGCTAATTGCACAGAAGCCAAATCCCCTGTCTGAATAAAAAGGAAAAAGAAAACACAAAATTAAAACAAATGTCGTACAGACTATGTGTTAGACCAGTCATGCAATTCAACACTAGATATTGATAAACTACTGGAAAACATGCAGTACAACTCATATGACCATCAGCAATTGGATCAAAACTATAAAATTCAGATTTTATAAGCGAGCTAATGCCTAAGTCAGGGTAGCCAGCCTGCGGGTCATGAGCTGCACGTTGCTCGCGAACATGTCAAATGCAGCTCCAATGTCATGGCTATGTCAGGTGACCAGCAGTTGGGTTATTCTGGTGGCAGGGCTGCTGGGTAATCCAAACCCCTGGCTGTGGGAAGGAGGGAGCTGGCAGGGGCTGCTGGAGCTCTCATCACCAACTTACCCTGGGACTCAGAAACACTCTTTACCCAGCCTGGCACCTATTGCACAGAAGCAGAGGAATCACCGTGAAGCCAGTGTTGCCTGTATCTCCTGGAGCTCCACTGCCTTTCAACTCTCTGTTATATTTGATACAGGTGAGCATGTTGTGACTCTTAGCAGTACAGAGAATGTTAAGAGGCGATGTAGTCACACAGTTGGAAAGATAGGATGGCCTCAGTTTGTTACACATAACACAAAGCTCTAGTATTTATAAGCTTGTAGGAGTTAGCGTTTCACTAGGGAAGATGACTTCTAGACTAAGAACTTTTACACTGAAATCATGTTTGGATTAGTCATATGCATCAGCTAGGAGGAAAAAAGATCTTCATTAAGTTCATTAAGGAACAATAGAAAAGGCCAATGTTCCAGAGCAGACCCCTAGATGCTTAAAGAACCTATTATGCATTTGTTTGTTTTTCGGTAGAGAAAACGTAAATCGCTCTTGCCTTTCTTTACCAAAGCAAGCTTTTTCAGAATAGAGTATTAAGAGCTAGATTTAACATCCTGCAATGCTTAGCACAGACTTGCATAGTCAACCAACTTGGTATTGTAAATAACCATTTATCTAAAAAATATGAAATAAAGTTTCTTATCTATTTTACCATACTACAGTAAACCAATGGAGTAACTTAATATTAGCAACAAGTAACTAACTTGTCTTACAATCAATTCAGCTCTGCGAAACAAATCTAGTCTCTCTGGCAGAGTTCAGAGGACATAGAAAGAAAAGCTCTGGTTTGTCCTTCCACACAGATCCTGTGATCACTCCTGGTAGGGAAGTTACCAGAACATATCGCAACTTCTTTCTGATGCTGCGTTCTGACTTCCTTTAGAACAAAACCAGGACATGCAAAATACAGCACACATCTAATTCTTTCCTAACATAGCATTGAGACCTAGCCAGTCTAAAAGATTCCTGCAGTATGCACCCGAGTGAATTTAGTCCACAGTGTTAGATGGGACTTTTCTAGTTTCACATTCTTAACCTATTCCTATAGCCCATGACACTACAATGTTTACATGCATAAGAAAGATATTTAAGTCTGTGTACTTATTAAAGAAAAGTTTTACTGTGCTTATCAAGCTTCATTTTCAATAAGGAAATGCATAACATGGTTCTAAATTCTTCTCAAGAACTGTAAAAATAATTGTTGTGCAAAAAACAAAAGAATGCTAGCCTTCTTCAGCCCTCAAAGATATGGGCCATTGACTCTTATTAAGAGTTGGACTCAGTGATCCTTGGGGATCCTTTCCAGCTCAAAATATTCTCTGGTTCTTAAGTGTGATTCATAATTTTTCAGGTAATATATCAGTAAATAGATTCAGCATCACCAGAAAAAAACTAAATTTTATGGCCTTAATGCTTCAAGGAAAAGAAACAGAAAAAGGAGAATAATAATAATTCTCTTATTATTTTCTTTTCCTCTTATACTGATCAACCTTTCATTTTAAAAACATATTTAAATTTTTTAGTCTTTCAAGCTTGTAACCTATGACACTAGAAGAAAAAACATGTAATATTCCATATCACATATCTTACCTAGAAGAAGGCAAAAAATTCCATTTTCCTCTGCTACGAGATTAGCTTTATATACTTGTGTTTAGTACTGTTTACACTTAAATACCAATTGCTGAAACACTGCTAAGAAAGTTCATAACTATTCAATTCAGAAGCATAAAAATACCTATTAACTGAAGGTTTCATAAAATATCAAAACACCCATAGAAGTCATTGGTAAACATCAGTCAGAAAATACCAAAAGCAAAAATACGATTGTTATATGCTTAAAGTGTATCATTATAAAATAAATGTATAATGTAATGTGCTGATAGCAGCTGTTAGAACAAAAGAGAAAGGAAAAGTAATGTAAACCATTACAAGTCTGATATAATTTCTCACTGATCGAAAACTATGTACAAGCAAATGTTGAAAGCTTAGCTAAAACTGGACTGATCGAATATGCAGTAACATGTCTATGTCTACTCCTATGTAATATCCTCCACAGAAATACTTCAAAGGGAATCTGTCTCCTTCATGATATGGAAATGACCTACTTTATTCTTCTCCCAAAACATATGTTGATTTCCATACTGGCATTTTCATGTTAGGCACACATCTCACGTTTTCATGATCTAGTGAAATCTTCCCTCAAATCCTGCTCTGTAATGATTTTAGCATAATAGAGCCACTCTTTTAGTAGATGCACTTGTCAGTCCATAGAGAATCAGGGTAGCCATGCACGAGGACATGAAGCTAGGCTACACATACAACATAAAATGCCTCTTATTCATATTGCTCTTACAGCTGGCTATATCAGACACCACCAGCTGAAGCATGGGGAGGGAGGGGCAAAAAGAGGGTGAGGCTTTCAAGAAGCTATCTGGCAGCTATCAAAATTACTAGCATTAAAGCATGAGAAAACCCCATATGGTAAAGAGTATTTGAGGATGACCTCTAAACTCAAACGGTCATTGGCCTTTCATAACAAGATAGACTGTTATGCTCTTTCTCAAAGTCTGTCGAGACAAGACATTTCTTGGACTTCTTTTCCTACTAACTGAAGAATAACCACCTTTCCCTACATCCTCAGGCAATTAAGCACTTACGTAAAAAATTTCTGCCACTGATACATGAGCAGCAACATCTGCAGCCCACTTGCTTACTGAGCTTTACATTCAAAATACACCAATTTGTTTGCTGTCTCAGCCATCCGTGAAAATTACTTATAGGGTAGAGATAAAGTAACAGTTTCCTTATCAACTGATACTCAAACAGCAGTTATTTGGAAGCTGTTCCTTTAAGAGAAGGCTGGACTGTTTCAATCCAAAGGCTCTGTTTCCAGAGGAAGGAACAAAGATCTAAGGAAAGTTCAGCACTACTCAGCCAAGGAGGAGAGAACAGGAAGCAACGGGGAATTCACTGGAAGCAGCATCAGGAAACAAGAAAAAGAGATGGGAACAGAGCAAAGAGAGTAGCTGACACAAGGCACAGGATGAATTAAAATCAAATGCTATGTCCACCTGAAGAAAGGTCAAGTACCAACAAAGAGAAAAAGCAACAGCCACTGTTCAGCCTGTCTTTTGATTCTTTAACAGGCCTTGTATAATTTCCAGTGGGTAAAATAAAGAGATATCTCTGAGACAAAAGTCTCAGCCCTGAAGAATCACGAGCCATGATAAATAAAAATCTAGTAATTGTCTTGTTCAACATGTTTGGAGAAAATTAAAGCAACATTAAGTCAAATGTGGAAGGAGATAAGAGAAAGACACAAGATAAAATATCTTTCAGAAGTGATCTAAACCATACTGAATGATAGGACTTGGGTTATAAAAAATATCCTTCAAAAAAGTAAAATAGGGAAGAGGAGAAACATCCCTGTAAGAACTGGTATCTGTTGTAGACACCTGCATCTCAACATGTCAAATGGACACACGTCATTAGCCATCGGTATTTTATTACTGAAGTCTACCACACTTGTCTGTGCTGGGGACTGCTTTTTATTGCACTTTTCAGAAAGTCACTTTTGCCCCATTTAGTCCTGGAGCAAAAGCATCAGCCAAACAAGCAGAGGTGGACAGATAATGAGTCATGAGCTCCTAAACATTTAAAAATCACACACCTAATGAAGAAGATTGGACACTGCCTCATCCAAATTGTTGTTTTATGAAAGAGTTAGGGTTCTAATGCATGGGTTTAATAATACCATGTGTTTACCAAGCTACAGTAAACTATCTGTGCATTCTTAGGTCATTACAAATACAAGATAAAATGCACTTGCTTCAACTCTTTCATTAAAGTATGAGCTAATACATTCTATCTTGTATTTGCCATAGGTTAAAAACATGTTCAACATCAGTCACTGTGGTTCAGCTGACACAAAGCTGTTTCTTAAGGCAGATTAATTCTGTTGCATATTTGAGCCCTCTGCCAATGAAGCCACTCAATTTAGAGAAATACTTTTCCCCAAATCAAATGTTTGGAAACATTTAACCTTCAAATAACCTTGAGGGGGAAAAAAGGTAGTGTTCAGAAGTAGTCAGCCTAGACCTAGGAAGGGGAAATAATGCTGAAATAACTAACCTCACAGTGCTCTACAATGAGAAGACTAGCTTGGTAGATGGGGTTAGGCAAGGCATGTATTTATCACATTAGTTAGGCTTTTGACTCTGTCCCCCATAATGTAAGAAAAAGCCTTTTTTTCATACCATGTGGGTTATCAAACACTGGAACATGCTGCCCAGAAGGATAGTAGAGTCTCTGTCCTTGGAGTATTCAAACCCACTGGACACAGCCCTGAACAACTTGCTCTTGCTGACCACTTTGAGCAAGGAGGGGTAGACCAGACGTTCTCCAGGCATCCTTACCAGCCTCAACTTTCTACGAAATCTAAGACTTCTTACTAATGTTTAATATTCGTCTATGCTATTTTTGAATATATACATGTTTTAAACCATACATTTTCTTACTTTTTCCAGAACTATAAAAAGAAATAAAACAAAATTTTTAAAGAACATCCCTAAAGCACCTTCTTCTAAAAGAACTTCTACACTTGGTTCTGATGCAACTAGAAAGACATCATTGAAATACAAAAACCAAAGAACATTTTAAAAGGCAAGCTTCTGGATGGCAGCAGGGCAAGCATACTGTTAGACATCACATTCTACTGAAACTTCTTTGCTTTGCAAAAGTATAGAACAGAGAGAAGCAAGACAATTCCAAGAAGACTTTTCTACAGTAGCTGAACACGTTCTGGTGCATCTGTTCAAATCCAGAAACACAGCATCAGGAAGCTATCTTACCACCCACAAAAGCAGAAATGGATGTCAGATCAATTTTGAACTTCCCCAAAATGATCATATAGGCCAGAATACCAAGTAGTATGGTTAACTCTGACACATGGCATTCATGCATACTTTTGCCTAGTGGAAAACATGAAATTTAAAATGCCTTCCTCTTTCTCCATCCTGTGAGCACTATTCTTATTTCCTCCGAAACTGAGTTTAAACTAGGCGCATCTCATATGGTTAATCTTTTGAGGCATAAACCTACTAGAATTCCAGACTTTCATTAAGTTCTGTGAAGAACTGATACTCAATTCTAAAGATATGCCAAAGCAGTCTTAAAACACTCCAACCTTTACTTGTAAAAGATACAAAGAAATGCTTTGCCTACAGCAGAGAAATGATACTCATCTTCCCCACATATGCTAATTATTAACATGTCCAAATGTTTTCCACATCTTATTGGTAAGCAACAACACAAATAAATCAAATAAATCATTCCTCCCAGCCTTTTTCTCCTTTTTTAATATTTTTGACTAGCCAATCAGTGCAGCCCACATCACACAAGATTCAACTACACACCTCAACTGGGGCAGTAATCTCTGACAGCTCCCATTCTTTGGCAGCTGTCAGAGCCAACAGTTTTCTCAGCCAGCCTGCCACTCTTCCCAGTTCACCCGCCTTCCAGACCGCCCATGCAACCCCCCATCAGTCCTGCACTGTATCCTCACCTATCCAGTCCCACCCAGCACAACCGTAAGAATGGCCCTTGGGAGCATGACAGTTCCAAGACAACCTTTAGCTTTGCATTACAATGAAGTAAGAGAACATAAACAACTGGTTATCATCTCAGCTTTGTAGCTTCTTAAACAATCATCTGATCATGCTACAACCATACAGCTGACCATCAAGGCTCTGTTTAACCTAAATCTGTTTGCTCTTTCGTTTCCTCCCTTGTGCACAGCTTTACCACCTTCTGCTTTGCTTCTCCAAATGTTAACATTTTTTCACCTTTGTTTTCACCTAATGTTAAAATCTTTGCAGATGTTTAAACTGGAATGAAACTAGAGTATTTATAACTAAATGAAAAAGAATCCTAAATATGAAAGCTTGAAGTAGACTTATTAGTCAAAGATAAATAGTGAAAAAGCAAGACCCAAACTAAAACTTCTCAGATTTTAAACCCTCAAGAGAGAGAAAGACATCCTGAGGGGCCAAAACATGAGCTGCTATTCTAGGTCAGGCAGTAGCACATACCATCCCAGCAAGGCTCTCACACAAACCAACAGGCAGCAATATTCAAGGCCAAGTTCCCATGGCAAGTGTTTGAACCAACCATGGATGCAGCAGTATGGCAACCAAGGAAAAGGTTCTCAGGTACGCAAGCCACAAGCTCAAGGCCATCTACATTAATATCAAACACCATCAGGCAACACACTGGTGTTGGCTGATCATTAGGCAGAGTAAATCATGGTGTCAAAGCTGAAAGACTGCAATCTTCATCAATGCACAAAGACAAGATCAGCAGTAATGCCTGCTAGTGCCTCTCACCCAAAAGTAAATACAGTTCTAACTAGAATCCTGAGCCAAGCTGAAAACCTCGTGGTCTAGAGACAGCCTGCCAGGTCATTGACAGGATGGAAAGGAGAAGAGGGTTTAGTTCTGCCAATTGCCTTCTTCATTTGCTTTTTATTACAAGCAGCTGCCATTTTCATTAATCTTTTTACTTCCTCACTAATTCTTTCAGTGGCCTAACAGCAATGTCCATTCAAACAGTAGGCCTGGACTCAGATACCAATACAGAATCATAGGATAATTTCAGCTGGAAAGGACCTCTGAAGGTCACCTGGTCCAACCCCTGGGCTCAAAGCAGGGCCAACTAGATCGTTACAAACACAGTCACATTTGCTCCAGCTCTTCCCCAAATCTCAGACACGCAGTATTCCCTGCATTCCTATGAGAATTGCTGTTGCTTTTAAATCATACTGCTGGTCTCTCGGGGAGCAGCTGCAGTATACCATTTCAGCCAGGAAAGCAGTATGCTAGCCCAGCATGCTGGCTCCAGCCCTGCCAGCTTCTACCAAGCAAATGTCAGTAAAACAGTAACAAAACAACCCCGAAACAACAGCATCGCTATCCCTTTACATGCAGGCTCTTCAATCAGTTCTAAGAGGAAATACCTAGTTTGACTTCTACTATCCATTTAAATGGACTGAGAGTTCTACCAGATGTTCAGCAGGCAGAACTGCAGTCCAGGTATTGAATACAGTGGGAAAGAGCTGCTTTCCCACTGCTACATTAGGCACCATCACCCATGCACAGGTATCAAACTGATTGATCTATACTCCTGGGAAAGGGATGAGCATCACAAACTGCAGGAAGACAATTATGTCTGTCTGTGCATATAGACTTCATTTTCCATATGACTCATGAGGTACCTACAATTTAAGCCTTTTTAGCTTCTTCCTCCTTCTTCCACCCTCCAATACGATAAACACAAGGGACCAGGAAAAAAAAAGAATCTTTATTGCACTAAATCTCTTTCATTCTTCTGTTTTTCATAAGGAATGTATTTCAGGGCCTTTAGTCCCTCCCCTCTCTTTATTAAGGTCATCTTAATTAACTCCAGTGTCTAGTTCAGCTACTGTTAGGTATCTCCTTCAATTTATATTTAGTTTCCACCCAAAATATTCTGAATCATTCAAGAGTTATGTTGTAGGAGTGTAAAAATTACCAGAATGCTATAACGTAACTCACAGAAGATATGTAGGAAGGGCCTATCTGCATGTATGGAAAGTAGTGAGTGAGCTTATATTAATTTAGTTTTAACTAAGATTTTGGCTTCTCTTGAATTGCATTTGCTCTCCCCTGAAAAGCCTCTTATACATAAACACAACAACATACTAATTTAACAGGAGTAAAGAAGCACCACAGCAAAACTGCTTTGCCCATTTTGAACTGCTAGGAACCATTTGTCCTGCACCAGCATTCTAGTATCCTGTCAGACCTACTGCTCATCCCAATCAATCAATCCACCCCCAAGATGCAAAATTCCAGCTGTACAATGAGAACAACCTTAGAGATGGATATAGGAAAGCAAGCAATCATTTAAACATCATTTATTTTTCAGTATGTCCATGCTTTTCAGCACTGTATGCAGCCAGTATTGTGAAACAAATCTTAGAGGTATCAGGCACTTTACAACATCTAGAAAGATTTTTAAAAACATACTGCTTGAGCAAATAAATAGGTTTAGCAGAAAGGATGCTTGAAAGGGGTCGGAATCTTACTATATTTTCAAGCTCTGTCGTTAGTCTACAACCTGCTGACAGCTATTTTGCTTCAGCTTCCCTTCATGTAAAGTAAGCTGTAATGTACAGATGAAAAGTATTTTGAAGTTTAGAACGCATTTAGAAACTTCTGTCACTAACACTGACATTTATTAAACGCTTGGCAAAGCCACTTCATCCACCACTACAATGTTTTGCAGTTTTTCGTCCTATTCACAGAATCCTAAAACCGCACAAGGCTGTTGTACAGCAAGTTTAAAAAACAAGACTTGCTTTAAAAGAAGAAAAAGGCTTTTCTTTTGCTAATTTTAAATATGTTTTTGTAAAAAAAAAAAAGAATATTAGAGGTAATACGTGTCATTTTCCAAGGGCAAAGGCAAAAAAATTACTTCATGTCATTTTAGAAGGTATTTTGGAATTCTCTTTTAATATACCAATATTTTTAGGTATCAGTTATTTAGAAATGCATAATCACTTTGAATTTTATGAGCATATGTCAACACAAGATTTAGTTAGACCAATTAAGGAACATGAGTTTTCATTAGGCTTTTGTTATGGGAATTGTTAAACTAGCTTCCGCAAGAATACGTTTCTAGTCTGCAAGATCCATCTCATCACACAACGTCCCAAGGTCATCAAGGCTCCTTTCAGAGGCGACGGCGCATGAGAGATAAGGACAGAAAATGCTACGAGGAACCGCATGATAACTCTCCCTAGAAAAACAGCGTCGATACAGGAAGCAGCTTTCCACCACCGCGCTCGCTTCTAAACAGCCATTTTACTTCACTACATCCTTCCCCACAGCCAGCCTTCATTTTGTGTTCCTGGCTGGCTGCGCGGTTCCAGGCTGCCAGCCTGGCGAGGATACCGGGGGCGCGCTCAGGTGGAGGTGAGATGCCTCCCAGCCTCGCCGGGTGCCGAGCGAGCCGTTCCGGTGCCAGGGTCGGGGGAGGGAGGCTTCCCGCCTCCCCCCGTTTTTGAAAGTAAATGAAGGCGCCGCTCCCAATGGCGGGGGAGGGGGGAGCTTGGCTCCCTCCTCCTCCCGGGAGCCCGGCTCCTCCTGGAGAGGCAGGGGAGCCCGGGGACCCCTCTCCTGGCAGGTCGGCCCTGCTATCGTCCCTCCCCCCGGGCGGGCAGTGCCGTGTGTCCCGTCCCTCCCCCCGGGCGGGCGGGCTGGCTGTGCCGTCTCTCCCCCCGGCAGGCCGTGCGAGAGCGGCGGGGCGGGCACTCACCGCTCCGGCAGAGTGAGAGGCAGCGGCGGCGGCGGCGGCCTCATCCTCCTCCGGCGACGGCGGGCCGATCTTGCTGCAGGTGGCCGCCA
>VXAD01006425.1:207908-341611 GCA_013399195.1 Dicrurus megarhynchus
CCGGGCGGGCCCTGCCCGGAGACTGCCGCTGGCCGCCCCCCCTGCGGGACGGGGCGTCCGGGTCAGCGCCGGCCGCAGCCCGGCAGCAGCGCCCGCCTCAGCGGGGCGACCCCGCCGTGCCGCCGTTGCATAAGCGCTGTGGCGGGCTCGCACCTCCCTGACCCGGGCGGGGGAACCTAAAACCTTCGCTGTCTCTAACGCAGGACAAAACCCGTCCAGGATAATGCCGCGAGTTAGATTTCAACGCGACACGTCCTCCCAGCGGGGGTACCTGCCCTGAGCTGGGCAGCCGAACCTTGGCACGGATCGAGCATTTGTGCCAGGAGGCTTTATTTTGATCATGTTAAGGAGAATTAGTAAGATTCCCCTCAACGTCAGTTTGCTGGTCTGTGTCTCATGTTACGCAACACAAAGGAAACTGGGAGCTCTCGGATTGTTAAAGTAAGGCAGGAAATATGTTTAAAACGTTACATAAGTATATGATGATACAGGAATGATTATTAGTGGGGCCGGTTTCTCTGTTACACCATGTAGCTTGTGAAGGGTTCCTGTAAAGGGGAAGAATTTGGGCTTGGCCTTCCGTCCCATCTGAGTGCATGCGCAGGGTCATAGGAGAGTGTGTAGGTTGAGGCATTGATTTTGACCCTTGGCTTAGAAATTCTCCTGAATAGTGAATTTTTCATGGTTACCCTTAGTGTGGTGTTCCAGGGAGTCTGAATGAGGCCAAAAAACCACAAACCTACTTTCCTGTTACAATCTTTAATGTAATTAGAACTGAGGATTACCTAGGAGATACAGTGAGTACACTCTCATATGTCCACGGTTGGGCTGAGTGTGTGGAGTCCCAGGCTCCTGAGATAAACTCATGGCAAAGTTAGTAACTAGGAAACCCAGCAGTATGGTCAGGATTTTCAACAGCCTCTCTGAGCAGAGAATAAACAATGCTTTTTAATCAGTTCCAGCACTATGACCTTGCAGTAACTGCCCAAGCTTAGCTTAGACACTTGTTACAGAACAGGAGAAAACATACTCAGAAAATGTGAATTTAATATCAGGAAGTTATGCTGGAGGAAGATTGCAGTATTTCGCTGTCAGTGGAAGATTGTTCTTACTGTGTGATGTTTAGTCTTATTTCTAACCAATTTACTTTTGCTGGTATGTTAAAAGTACCTTCAGATGACTTAATAGTAAGTTGTAAATTAATCCCAAAGCTTTTTGTCACAATTTATTTTTTCAAGGTAGTTAAAAAAAACCCAACCAAATACTTCTGTTTGTTAAATGTCTGTATTTGTTTACATAGTCACTTGTAATTCTACTTTAGAATCAGTTGTTGGTAAGATAGATAACACGGCCATAACGAAGAAGGTTTTTTTGCAATTTGTATTTTTTGTTTTAATGAGAAGCAAAAGTAACTAGGAACAGAAGTCAGCGGTTTTTTAAACAGTGTCAGAAATAATTTTTAGCCAGTGAAAGCTAATATACACAACATTTAAAAATGCATCAGTATATATACATAAGGACATTTCAAAAATAAAATGAAAATGTAAAATTACCTGACTATTGTAGTATTTAAAAAAAAAGACTTCTACAACTAGTATAGAACTTGCAGTTTGGCACTATCAGAAGTTGCTAGTGAAACATTTTATATATATATATATATATATATATATGTATAGAGTCTGTCATCCTGGAACCAGAACTTCTAGTGATTTCTTCAGACTTTCAGTAACTGAGGTGTTCCTTTAAAGACTGATGTGTAGGAGAAATAATTCCTGTTCATATGCTGTGAAGGGGAAAATGATGTTAAAAACCTGCTATTTAGCACAGTATTGCCAAATACCGTCAATGGCATTCTGCTTTAGGAGGATTGTGTTGTCTAGGAGTTAATCTAAATACAAAAGTTGTTCTTTCTTCTACAGCTGGGTGCATGTTGAGAACTGTCTGACTTAAGTGGGATGTTGTCAATAGAGTAGTTTACCTACATGGATCTGATTGCAGGCCTGGGACATAACTGCAGTGCTTTAAGATAGAAAGATTTGAAATACCAATAATGGGATTGAGTTTATATATAAAGTTTTTCAGTGTAATAAAACTCCAATGTATAGGCTTAACACTAGCAGAGGACCATCTTTTTCTAGTCAAGTATCTAAAATTAAGGGGGACACTGTTATGGTATTACTAAATTCATATAAAGAACTAAACCAGAATATTAACAGACTATTTTAAAAAATAGAGAAAAAATCAAGATAAATTACAAGAAAGTTGTAAAAAAATATATGCTATTACAAAAAAGAGGTGTAAAGAGACTCAGAATTGTTAAATAGAAACTGGCTGGTAATAGAAATTATGTGTGTCTATTTACCACTTCCCAGTGGAGATTAAGAACACAAGAGAAGAAAAAAAAGTTTAAAAAAAAAAAAAAGAGAAAAGACATTATTTGTTACGGTTTTCTGCTTATCAATATAGTAGCATTAAGACACTCATTAGAAAAATCCTGGATACATGAGGGAGATGCTGGCATCAGAACTGGACACCTGAGTTCCCGTAGGTGCCGGTCTTCCTGCAGAGTTAGCACTGTGACAGTATCCCCAGAGCCTGAGCTCCGTGCCCAATTGGAGAAGCTGATGTTTTCTCTACTTGAGATTGCCCACCAGATGTACTGTATCCATATGTGATCTGAATAAACTGTGACCAGTTTACTCTTAAAGAGCCTTGCCTCGTGAGCTCTTGCCTCCTGCTTCCTGGCTGTTCCTGGTTAACTGCAGGTCCTGGGATGAATTAATTCTTGATCAATTTGCTGAAAATGGTGTGCTGTAATTTGAGCTATGTAGATACAGAGAAAGTAATACTGCTCTGTAAATAATAAGAACACCTCTACCAGATACCAAAATGCAGCAGTTTCAGAACTAAGATGCAGCCTTTGGGGTAAGTAGCAGTATAATGTGGGAGAGGAAACAATGTCTACCAGCTTCTGATGAAACTTGAGAGGTTTTGACAGATGAAATCAGATGCAACTTGGAAAGAACTGTAAAACTTAATACCTACCCTGTATTTCAGTTGCAAGCTCAATGCTGTATTTGTCCACTATAACTTGTATCTCATTGGTTTAAGTCTGAGAGCTCGGTCTCTGTGTCACACAGTACAAATTCAGAAGGAAGTGCACTGTCCAGCACAACTCCCATCCCGCACAGTGTCTGCTATACTTGGAAATAGCTTTTGTGTCTCTATAGTCCTTTGAAACTTTGGAGCTATGACATGTTATTTCTGTCTTTAGAGGTCCCTTCTATTGGTAACCCTGTGTTTTTTTAAAGGAACACATTACTGAAGGATTGTTGGTATGTGGTCCAGTTCAGTTTTCACAGTTGTGGTACTCCATTCCTCTGCAGAGTGGTGGTTTTGCCATGCTGAAGCCTAGAATGCAACGGGGCAAGACGGACAGGAATGCATTCTACTGTGACAGAATGTAACGCCAGGAAAATTCAGGCTCAGGTCACTTTAGTTTGAAAGGGTGGGTCTGAAATGCCATTGAAGAATTAGTAGGGATTCCATTCAACAATCTACCTTAAAATGTGTCCTTTACTGGAAGGACAACTAGCAGGATTATCTGTAAATCTCATACCTCAGAAAATAACTAGAACCAAAAATCTAACCATTCAGGAGAGGTATCTTTTTGAATTTGAGGTACCTTCTTCTGTTTCAGTAATCTGTCTAAAATTTCAGTAGAATCTGGAAAGCCATATGTTTTTTAAGTGCTAAACATTTGCATGGTACTACAAAACCCAAGATAATTACAAGGTTTTGAATCAGACCTCTTAAACTTCGTAGAATTCAACTTCATTCTGAATTTCAGCCTTCGTTTGCAATTTAAGTCTTACCAGACAAGAACCAAGAGTGCAGCTACCAGTCCTAGATACTGCACTCTTAATTTCTACATCCTGTATGGGTCCATTTGCTTAAGAATATTGGGTCATCTTTCCATAGGGCCACAGGCAGGACTGACAGGAAGTTGATCTGTGAGGTTTCATGAGTCAGCACGTAGTAGTTGAGATAGTTGCATGACTTGAGTTCATCAAATAGAGAAATGAGCCCTTGCCTGGTATAAAACCAGCAGTGGTTAGAGAAAAGTGTTGGCTGGCATTGTGTCATCATCTTCCAGAAAGCACCTCCCTATTCTGACATGAGTGGCTACAAGAACACAAATTTTGCAGGGGGGCAGCAGGCTGTAGCAGTAGCTGTGGTCTACCCAGAAGCTGAGCCAACCTAATAGCTCATGGACATCGCCATAAGAAAACATATCCTGCAAAAATACTGGTTCCTATATTGCAAGCTATATTGAGTCAAACTAGACACAGTGAGCAACAGAGCTCCATGGGTGGGAGTAGATGAGGAGATGTAAGGCTCCCTTCAGCAGCTGCAAGTAGATTAGTTCAGGGTGTCAAGCTTGCTGGACAACACAGGAGTTTGGCTATGTTTTGTGTAAAATGTCTTGTCAGTAGCCCAGGATTCCAGGCCTTTAGAGGAGCACGAATGGTACCTGAGAGCATGTGAAATACCAAGGCATTTGTATAGTCTGCTGCATAAGTGTGATGGTATCCAAGTGTAACTGTATGGAAGACAAATAATACGTGGTGAAATTGGATTTTAGGAGAGCATTTTTTCTGTTTTAAATGGGGAAGCAATTCTAAAAATACTGGTCTCTGCTTGAAACAACTCCATTAAAGAAAGGTCAAAGAGAAATCTGTGGTACCTGGATCCATCTGTTAGCAGGGGAGACATTTGATTCCACTGGTCTGCTCCCACTCAGTAGCAGCTGTTGATGGGATAAAGGCAGGCCTAGCAAACTCATGGGCAGCACAGCAGCCACAGCAGGAACATGGCAGCTCCAGGCTCTTCATGCACTTCACTAGAGGTCTGAAACACGCTGCATGGTAAGAGGAAGAACCTGTGAATAAGTAGCCTAACAACCCAGTCTGGGCACAAATCTAAAGGCTGTGACTCTTCACCAACACAGATGACTGATCTTCAAGGAATGGGGCCAACAGAAAGTCTGTCCAAGCTCTACGTGCACCAATACGTGAGGACAGACCTCTGGAACATTGTTTTCAACCTAGTCATTGTATTTATGAACTTTTTTGAGTAATTGGGACAAAATAAGTAATGTTCCATTTTCGTCAGAAATTCTTCCTTGTTATAGCTGTAACTCTCCCCCAGGTGATAAATTTTTTGTATATTTTGCAAATTTTCAAGTTCTCTGGAGACATCTAATATTTCACTGGTAAACAGGTTCTGTTCTTAATAACATTAGAGAAAACTATTTCTGCTGGTTTTTCTTTCTTGTGTTAAACTATGTCACTACAATAGGGAACAAAGTTTGGTGTAATTGCACAAGGGTTTTTTTTTCCCATTAATTTCATTGTCTTGGTTTTAGTTGTGTAAAGAAAGAAATAAAGAGTATATTAGTTAAATCTTCCTTGTAAAATATGTGCAGTTTTTATTCAATTGGCAGCATAGTCCATCTCAGTAAGAATTTTTTTCATTAGCAGTATTTCTTTCTTATGAAGATGAAACAAAGTCAACTAATCTCCCTCCCCTTTGGGAAGAGGCAGCAGGAAGAAGCAGATCAGTACATAGCTGAAAACTTGGCATGTAGCAGGTTAATCATTCTTTCATTTCACCTCTCTTAAATGAGAAATAAATGTCATTTTGTTCAAGCTTCCTAAAACTTACTGCCTTTGGGCCCCATCATTATCCTGTTTGTTTATGCTTAATTCCTGCCCTTCAAGGTCATCACAACAGATAAAATCTAATTATAGAAATAATTGAGGGAAAAATTGTAGATCCTTTAGGTAAGGTTAGGAAAATTGTTCAGAGGAAGAGGCCGCATAACTATGACTTGCAGAATCAGTAATACAGCATCTAAGGATCTTCCTCCATAACCCATCACAAAATAGGAATGGAAGTAAATAAATAGATACACAGATAAGTATAAAGTCACCCGAATGGAAAAAAATGTCTTGTGTATTTCTTGTCTTGGGTAGTTCTTTCTCACATTTTGGCATTTTATTTTTAATAGTACTGATAGAAAAGTAGGCCAGTGAAATGAAAGAGACTAGCAAATTATATACATGCACATATATTTGCTGAAAAATTGAAAACATAGTAGCAGAAGTTAAAAATTCTGAAAGGAAATACTTCTGGAGGGATGAAGTGACTTACTTTTATGAATCTCAGTCTGAATTCCCATTCCCGAAACAAAAGCAAGCAGGACTCTGTGGCTCCCTCTAGGAGAAGGAAGTCTGGGCCTATAGTCCAAACCACATCCCGTGCTTTCTCTGGCAAGTCTGAGTTCCAGCAGCCAGAAGGCCCCAGTGTGGTCTGAACAGTGAGACATAAAATGAATGTCCATGTAAGGTCATTTGGAAACATGTATGACAGTTCTGAATTCTTACATATCTTCAGGTGAGGGAGGTTTTTTTTTTCTTAGGGGGAAAAAAATCCCTGCCAGGATCTTTGAAAAATGAGTTGTGGGTAGCAGCCTACAGAAGAGGGCTGGACAGGAGATGGTATGACATGAGAACCTTCCCTGAGAGGTGTCTGATGCAAGGAACAACCTGACCTCACAGGGGTTCTCAACATTTTGTTTTAATTGGTGCTAGGGGATTACACATAGCCCATGTCATGTCGACTTGGGGGCTTAAATGCCCCCGAGGTGCCTGGTCCACTCTCCCTGTGAGGAACCCCAGTTTTTGAAGAGAGTTCTGGCATGTTCGCAGTGGCATATAAAACTTCTGTGGTCTTTCCTAGCAGCATCATTTTATTAGAGTAGACAAAAGCATTAAGAGGCACAGAACAAATCAGGTTTGTGCTTTTCTACTCACTAACTTTGAAAGAGGTGGGAAGGTCTATGGTTTATTTCACATTTTTCTGTGTCTACATTTCTGCAAAGTCAAAATTTGGACAAGACCTTGGTAACAGATGCATTCCCCTTACATCTTAGCTTCCTGTATTACCATAGGTAATACTTAAACTGCATCACAAATACCAAGGAAGAGAAAGCCGAGTGAGAGATGAAATTCCAGTTGTGGTCATAGAAGAAAATTGTTTAGGGGGAGGGGGTAAAGTTCCTAATTAAAATTTATCTAAGAAATGCCTCAGTTAAAGAATCATCAATCTGTTTCAGCTTAAGTGTGAAAGAGGCACATTTGAGGCTGAAAATGATAATTAACACACTCATGGTGCTGACATAAAACACCAGTGGATGCTTTTTAACTGCTAATTAACCTCTGGCTTCTATAAACATCCTTAAAAAACCATCACCTTTATTGCAGCTCACTAGCAATCATACGCTTTACACTACTTTTCAGACAATGCTGCAGATCATTCCTGGTCCTTTTGACCTGTTTCAGTTTCCAAATTACTGCACAACCTTCCCAGTCTAATGACATTTGCAAACATCTGCACGTGCTGCAGGTGTCCTTCCTATTCCTAAAAATTAATTAACAAAAGTTAATTATTTTTTAATGTATTGTTTCTCTCTCTTGTGTCAATATCTGAGTTATTGAAGTGGATCATTGCTATTAGTTTGTTTTCACGAAGTTGGAAAATTCAAACTCCACTATCATCTTAATTACTTACAAATGAAGGATAAAATTCCTCCTTTTCTGTGGCAGAGCTCCAAAAGACATAATGGAGACGGGATGTCGCGTTCCCTGTGCATTCCTCCAGTCTCAGCAGGACCACTCTGGCACTGGAGGCAAAAGCGTGCATGCCGTGCACAAGCACGACTGTGCAGTTCCAGGACACAGAGCCCACTATATCTTTCACTTTTTAATAGTAGTGCCAGATTTTCAGCAACACATGTTATGTTTAAGCAAAGTGGTAATTGAATATTCTGTCTGCTGCATTAAAAAAAAAAAAATTCATTCATTCTCCTTTTCCTCTCCCAAAGAAGTAGCATTGCAATACTTTTTTTCCCTAGCCTGGATTTCTACCGAAATTAAAAGGGGGTTGAGATCGTTATCTCTTCATACGTATAATAAATCTCTGTGTGTGCGCATGTGTGCACACATACGTGCAGGTACGTACTTGCATGTTGTGCAAGAGAGAAGGAACAAGAACAAACAGCAGCCAATTTTAACCACATCTGACAGAGCAATAAAAGGCTGAAAACGCTACATTCCTATACATTTCATAAGAACAAGCAGCAAAGTAAAAGGAGACCCACCGAAGTTTGAGTTAAACCCTTATTAAACACCAAGAAAGCTGCGAAGATGAAAAGATATTATGAATTCCCACCCACAGGAAAAGCTGCAGTCAGAGCTCCCAGCTATATAGACCTAGGAGAATCCAGACAAGATTTGCCGAAGGGAAACCAAGCCCCATCAGATCTGCCCCTCACAAGACTACTGGTCTGTGCTGGATTTCTAATCCATCGCTATCCAGCTTTGATGATGACATAGTCCATTTTTTGCCCTTTGACTTTGGGGGAAAAAAGTACTTTTTTTCATGCAGATTTCTCAGACCTGATGAGCTGAAACCCAACACGAAAGGAAGGACCAGATTTTGTTCTTAAAGACCCCATGGGATACCCTCACAAGAATCTACACGTGCAGCACACTGGACAAAGAGAAAACAGCATCTTCTGGTTCACAGCAGACTGGAGATAAAATTCATGCCCTGGCAGCCTGGAGTTTGATCTTAACATAGAGAAACCAGTGCTGTTGAAAAGCCTCTCATCCCACTTTCTGATCTGTCACGTCACTGATGTCAATGGGTCTAACCATTCTTAAAAGTTTGGTGAGGGGCACACATCTCGAGCCTCTAAATGCTGCTGGTTGCTCTGTAATACAGCTGTGGTAGCCATGTGGAAGACACAGCTGAAGGAAGTTAAGTCAGGGTTCTTGGCATTGCTCACCCTTGTCAGTGCAGTGTAGGGCCCCCGGCTCTGCTGGTCTGCCAGAGACACTCCTGCCAGTGTCACACCTCTCTGGCACCTAAATCCTAGAGGAAAACTGAAGGTGAGAGAGGTCCAAGCCTAGTGCTGCACCGTGTATCAATGGACACACAGTCTTCAAGAAACCCCTTACCCACTACAGTGCTTGTCTCAGTCACATTTCTCCCTCTTCATAGCTTGGGAGTGTTTGACAGTGTTTGTTTACTTCACCCCAGGGTTGTGTGTTCATCACCTGTCAGTAATACATCTAGGGACAAGCTCTGGCACTCCAACATTCACAATCCCCTCTAGATGACTGCCTGACGTTTTATGTTCTAGTCACAGTAACTCAGCTTTCATCTGTCCCTCTCTTCTGCACTGTATGCCTCAGACCCTCCTTTGCTAAGCATGCTTACATCTCTAAAAATACAATCCAGGAACTTTTTATTCTTCATACTGTGTAACAAGGAAACTTGTCTCTCCAGCTCAGCAATCTCGCTTGTAGGTGCTGAAGCAATCAATGCACCTAGGCTGCCTTGGATGCCTGTGGCCATATCTAGCAGTGCTCTGATTCACTGTCCTTCATACCCCACATGAAGGAAAGATAATTAAAGGATTCAGCAGCCAAATCCTGCTATTCCCCTCTTCTTCCCAAAAAGATTAACTCCAGGAAAACAGAGGTGCCCATTCTTGTCACAGAGTGACAAAGGTAAGTGCGTAGCATAGTTATTCTTGCTGCTACATGTTTGTGATCTTATCCTGAGATTTTTTTATGAACTTTTTTTTTTAAGCTCTTGTTGCTAAGAGAATAATAATGACCTAGCAAGGCAATAAGAATCTCCAAGGCTTGGAGCAATAAAGTCTTCTAAACTCTTAACTACTCTAAACTCTTACAGTCATCTAAACTAGCTACATTTTGCAATTTTATGGGAATATAAATACCCATAGGTATATTATACCTGCCAGTCCCTGTTTTTTCTAATCTAAAATAAACTAGGTGAGTAGCCTTCTTTTTGTGCTTTGTCATTCATTACCTAAGGATATAGGGAGGAAGTTAAGCATGTTTGTTAAATAAGTAAGTATTTAACAAGTTGACTCTAATTTTAACAGTCTAAGGGAAACAGTATTATAAAACCTTAGAAAGTTGGCAGTACTCATTGATTTTTTTTTTATGTGACACTCAAGTTCGTCATTGGAGCCATTTTATTTCCTGGATGAATTACACCATTTCTATAGTAGGACAATTCAACATAAACATCTATAAAAAAACAAGTCAATTAAATCTGCAAGTTACTTCTAGTCCAGAGGGAGAGAGCTGCCTTTTTCTTATTTATTGTTCCCTAAAGAGTCAAGGCCCTAGAGCAGTAGGACTCTGCAGAAACTCAAAGCTAAACACACATTTGATTTCTGAGATTCTGGGACCCAGACCCTCACAGTTCTGTTGTAATTCACATTTGGAAGTCAGCAAACATTTCCTTATTCCCATGATTTTCAGGCAATGGAGGAGGCAGGCTGGGAAGCAGGTTTCTAAAGGCCACAGGAAAAGAAAATAAAACCAAAACCCCACAACAGTTTTAGGGGTTTACAAATTATCTGTGAAACTTTGTAATCTGCCCCCAGGCTTTCCATGGGGAGAAGAAACTTATTGGTCAAAGTAAGAATAAAGGACCTCAAATTTTGGCTTCACGAAGCTGTGAGTTAGATACCACTTTTATCAAATAGAAATCAATAGAAATTAAAGTACATTAAGGGTTTCCCATGGGGGCAGAGAGGCAGCTACTCTCTCATCAAAAATGAGTGGCAACCAACATGTCAGTGAGCTGATGGTCCTCTCTCCCATTTCCTCACTGGGTTGTCCACATTTGCTATGCGGTCATCAGTACAAGGGTTATAAGCAGAGACTTCACAGAGAACAGAGCTGTCTGTGTCCTAAGTGAAAAAGCCTCACCCTGCCCAGTATCTTGTGTTTAATTCAACTCCCCATTCCAGCCTGTACCAGACCATTTAGGATGTATTAACCAAGTCTGAGAACTCCCAACTAGTGACTACACAAAGTATTTTCATTGCTGCAGCTAATCTACAAAGATAAATATTTTTGTGTTTACACTGTGAGAAACAAAATATCCTTAGCTCTCAATAAAAACCATTTGCTCTTTGTTGGATACCAACACTGTTCAAAACTGTTTGAAATCCTGCCTTGTTTCTAATCTAACTCAGCGGTGCCCATAATAGAAGGAAATCAGAGAACTCCCTCTGATACTGCTCTACCTCTCTGCTTGAGGACTCAAACCATTGAGGATGTTCTCCTCATAAAATATTTTTTGACAATGGAAGAGATTATCCCCATTTCACAGACATGGGTGAGATACACAAGAGCATCAAGAGCCTTGCTAAAGGTTACATGTGAAGTCTCATGGCAAAACCAAGAAGTAAATTCCCATTTTTTTAAATTCCAGTCCATCCTACATTTCACCATCTTTGTATCTCAAAGAAGAAGAATGGATCAGCATTCTTCCTTGTCCTCTCTTCTGACTAAGAATCTAATTTGGCTAGTGCTCCATTCTGTTCTTTGGAAAACATTTTTCTTTCCTCTTGTAGATTTTCCACATACCTTCACAATTTGCAAAGTGCTGCCACACAGCATCGCTTGGCATTCGTGGACATAGCAGACCAGCTGCAGACACAGCTCCCAAGTTCAACCAGCCCAGGTTCTGCCTGTGCACCATGCACCTGTAGTTTTGCAGAAGGAGAACAACTTGAGGCATTAATGGTGAGAGAGGCTCTGAATTCAGCAGCATCTCAGTGTCCTCTTGGGTGCCTCAAAGCCTGAGCCTGAAATCCTGCAAAGCCCCCACAGATCCTGCTGCTGCCTGGCCCATGCTCTCTGCTTTGGACAACTTTGCACATGCTTGTGTGTATGAAGTGCCTCTTTACAGCCCCATGGCGTTAGAGCCAACTTGAGATTTTCAGCCTGGATGTTAATAGAGGCCATTCCCAATGTTTTGTTAGTTAGTTCTACTGTCAAGGTACTGGCTGAAGGCAAATTAGATCTGGTTTTCCACCTTATTATTTAAGGTTGTGCTGTACTTAATAAAACACCAAAACTAATTTTTCCAAGCCCATCACCTCTGCAATATTAGTAGCTGTTTACTTGTGGGACAGTGCTCCTCTCTCAATCATCTCTCTGGTTTTCAAGCCTTGCCACTTGCCCATCTAAGTTCTTAATTCTCTCTGACATTTACCTGTACTTTTCTTTTGGAGTAGAAAGAGACCATTGAAGAATATCATGCAGAGTCTCAAGCAGTTCCTGAATTGATTCCTCAAGGCTCAGGCTGGTGAGAGGGCAGCACGACTCAGAGGCAGAGCCCAGCAGAATTTGTGGAGAAACCTTTTGACCAGCAGCATGCTGCTTGAAAAGCCTTTCTCCTTCAGACACATTCATGCCTCGAATCACTCACTACCAAATATAGAATGCATTCTTTAAAAGATACTACTTTCCCACATGAGGTATCTAAAACTGTTGGAAAAAGCCAAGCTGAAAAATACGATACCCCTGGCCATATATGAGATGTGATTAAATCAAAATGCCCCCACAGGCTGACCCAGTGGCCATACGGACCTTCCCATCACTCGCCCTGGTTGGCATATGAGATGCACCCAGGCTCCCAGGGGTGCTGAGGCATTCCCACTCTGCCGGCTGTGTGACAGATCCCGCAGGCACACCTCGCTCCAGCAGCCTTTCTGCATCTAGGATGGGGCATTCGGCATTTTAATATCTTCCTTGTCAATAACAGGAAGATATTAAAAGTAACCAAAACAAAGATGTGGCATTCTCTTGTCCAGAGGCACCAGCTGTTTCACAGTTGCTGCTCCTGCTGCCATCTTATCTGGTCATTACAAAAATGGTCTGTCTCAACATTTGGTCTCTGTCACATAGAAAATTGCCAGCTCCTCTCCCACCAGGGCTCCAGTCCCAGGCACCCAGTGCTCCCTTGGCCCCTGGCTGTTCTGCCCTGTTGCTCTGTGGCTGCTCCTGCAGTGCCAGCCCTGCAAGCCATGGGCAGCAGCACATGCCTTAGGCACACACACTCACTCACAGAGAAGCCCAAAAAGAGCCATGCGTTTTTACATTTAGAGTGCAATCATGATATTAAAAAAAAACAATTTGCATGGTTTACGTAACATATCCTTTAATCAGGAAATGTAGTTCCTAGGTAAAGGTAACGGATGAGTAGGAGAAGGATAAAGTCCCTCCTCCTACTTTTAAACCCCTTTCTTGCTGAATATGCTTCCTTTTTCCATCCCAGGAAGCAGACTCACATTTTAGGGGCAGTTCTTGCTCTAAAAAACATTTCAGGTTCCTTCACACAAAGAAGAAGAAAATGTTTCAGATTCAGTGCTTACACTGGGTAGTTGTTTTAGTCCCCAAAACTGTGCCCAGCAGGACCAGGGCAGTGATTGTCCCCTTGTACTTGACACTGGCGAGGACACATCTCAAAATCTGTGCTCAGTCTTGGGCCCCTCACTACAAGAAAGACATTGAGGTGCTGGAGCATGTCCAAAAAAAGGCAATGAAGATGCTGAAGGGTCTAGAGAGTCCGTCCTATGAGGAGCAGCTTGAGGGAGCTGGGGGTGTTTAGCCTGGAAAAAAGGAGGCTCAAAGAGGACCTCGTGACTCTGCACTACCAAAAAGGAGAGTGTAACTGAGTGGGATTCAGCCTCTTCTCCCAAGTAACAAACAATAGAACAAGAGGAAACAGCTTGAAGTTGCACCAGGGGAGGTTTAGGAAAAATCTCTTCACTGAAAGGGTTATCAAGCATTGAAATAGGCTGCCTAGAGAAGTGGTGGTGGCACCATCCCTGGAGGGATTTAAAAGCCATATAGATGTGATGCTTAGGGACATGGTTTAGTGGTGTACTTGGCAGTGCTGGGTCAATGGCTGGACTTGATCTTAATGAACTTTTTCAACCTAATAATTCTATGATTCTAAATAAGGAGGAATAACTCTCCCTCACTTTTACCCAACTTCTGGTCTACTTCCCCTGTGGCTGATCTCATCTCTGTGTTTTTCTCACATATCTTGTGAGATTACTCACTCCATCCATCACTTGGTGCAGTTGGCACACATTTGCTTCCATGCTGAAGTCCCAAATGAGCTCTGTTATGTAGCACAAACGAACCCAAAGTTGCAGTCACCTACCTTGTGTGCCAGCACTGCTTAGACTTCTCTCTCTTCAGGTGTGTCCTTGATGGGTGTTTTGGGCTGATCCAGGCCTTGCTATGGGGGCCCAAACCCCTCAAAGCTGGTGGTCCAAGCTGAGCTCATTTGCTCCTTCCCGACAGTGCTGCCCTGAATCCCATTAAGGCACAGCATCCACCAGGAAACCATGACCTTGAGCAAATTCCCTCTGCTGCTGCAACATGAAGTGTGAAAAGCAAGATCACAAATACCACTCTAATAAGGTATTCTGGATTTTGATACACGATTCCTTGAACGTTCAGAGATCCCAGCTCATCTCCAACAGCTTGCAGACTTTCAGTCAACATTTGCCTTGGTGTTTCTTTACCTTGTGCATAAAGACTAACCCTATATAAGACAATATTCAGGCCAAAACTGAAGGCTACACAAGCAAATGGACCCTTCCTTTGTTGTGTAGTGTTTAACCATGGTATGAATTGAGCCATAAGAAAATGACAACCATTTACTGGAATTAGCACATTTAGAAATAGATTAGGATAGTCATAATAGGAAGATGCAACTGATATAATAGAAAAGCCCATGCTTTGGGTTGTGTGCCTCTGATGCAAAGTAGCACTGAAATGCTGCAGCATTGGGTGGTCAGGCTGCTTGGTTGAATGAAGGGAAAAACATGGAGCGGAGGAGGGAAAGCAAACTGTCCCCACTCCTCAGGTCAGAGCACACCAGTCTGCCCAATCTGTTGCTCCACCTGAGCACCTGAACTTGATCACACTTGAACTTTTGGGACATGACTACAAATACATCCCTTAGATGCTGGCCAGCCGATCGTTTCTCTTGCAACATTTTGCACATTAATTTTGGTATCCTTTTATTATAAGACTGATAGAAACAGTCCAAACATTGAGGAAACCAGAAGACCCAGCATTCTTCCACACTGACTTTGCATTCCTAGAAGCTAAGTCTAGTTAAGGCAAGTCTTACCCCCCTGCAGGAACTGAAAGAAAACCCCGCACACTCCTAGTTTATATCTTTGATCCTCCAGCTTTACACACGGAGCACAGCATGTCTCCCACAGAATTTTGCTGAGGGCTGTTTTCCCCTTGTGCTGCCAGTTGGGAGGTACAGTGTGCATCTATTCCAGCTGCAGGACAACAGCTGGGGGTCAAGAAAATCAGAGGCAGAAGGGGCATCAAAACTATTTTCTCACTCATCACAAAAAAGCAATGGAGGAAAAAATCTTTAAAATCCTCTCAAGATGTTTTAATATTAAACATTAAAAATTACACGGATGTGATACAAGTCTCACCTAAATAAACAGGAACTTTACAAGCAGCTATTAGAATACTACGCAGTTTGTAGTAACTCTATTAAAACCTCCAAAATATTTACAGTCTTCCCTTCTAACCCAGGGGTATGCCAAAATGCAAAAAATAATTCTGGTAACAAGAAGACATACAGACAAAATGGTCTTGCAACACTTCCCAAGCTGTGAATAGTAGAAATGCGTTGGAATCCTGCTTGTTCACAGACATCATTTGAGCAGCAAACATCAAGTTTAAATATCAGGTCTCATCATAGGAGAGACACTCTACAGCTCTTGTTGGCCATATGCCACTGGGCATCTCCCACCTTGGTCTCAAAGAACTTAAAAGAAGCAAAGGAAACAGCATACCACACTTCATTAATGAACTGTTTCTAGCTGCTCTGAGTAGGAAGTTTCTGAGCATGAACCAATACTAATCTTCCCATTACAGCAGTGCAAAGAAAAGCAGCTGCTCCAAGCTGGACAGGATTTAATGCTGAACACAGTGCTGACAGATGAGCAGAAGATACAATCAATCTATTTCATTGCTAGAATCAGACAAAGTGTGGTATTCTGGGGGCAGCCTATGCAGGTCTTTCCTTTGCAATGCAAGGCAAGGATCCAAGTATCTGCTAAGTGAACTCTGCCTTTTGGTGCTCATTTCTTAGCTGCTATACTGGGTTAACCACTAGGGACTGCAAAGGAAATTGTCCCATTCTGCTGGAGTCTGGTCAAGCAGGCAGCAGCAGGACTGCCAGAGTCGCATCCAAGCAGCATGGTAGGGACAGGCACCTCAACAGGGCTGTGCCACGGCCAGTGTCTCAGTGACCAGCAGTGATCATCCTATCACATCTTATGGTTTCTTACATCCCACTTCAAAGTTCTTGCTTCACTTTCCTGACCCTATATCATCTTTGTGTTGCCTGCATCCCTAGCTATTCTTGATATTTATGGAAGTTTTAATTCTCTTCCTTCAGCTTTATTTTGTTTTCTTATTTTTCTCAGTATTTCCACCCAAAACTACATGCTTTCTCCTGTCCTTTCAACTTGCACACTTGGAACAAACAACCTCTCTGTGAGCTCTGTATTTATCCCTGCACAACCAAGGAGAAGAGAAGAATCGAGTACAAATGAGAAATAGGGAATGCAGCTGACTTCAGTGCAGTTGCTGTGCTGCCTCTGAGCGAGGCTAGTCCTCCCACGTGAGCCTAGAGCCACCTACCTGCTTCATACCAACAGCAGTGACTTCAGTAACCCAAGTGTCTCAAGGCTTTGCCTCCTCCTGCCTGACATTCAGATAGTAGAAGGCACGTGGGAAAGAACTCACCCTCTAAGATAACACCTTCAGTGGATCTTCCCCGAACCCTCTAAAATGCCAAGCAACTGCAGTGTTTGCAGCCATTCAGTGCAGAAAATACATGGCTCCCTGGGATAACTCGCCATTGTTCCCAGCTCTTCTTTTCCTGAATTCCGATGGATCCTGGTGACCCCAGCATCCCACCCAGCCCAAGCATGGTTCCAGCTGGTGCTCTCCTACTGTGGCACTGCACTGGGTCCTGCCAGGAAAGCAGGACCCAGTGCAGGTCCCGGTTCCTCCACCATGCTGGTGTGGAGGAAGTGGATTGCTGCCTTTGGCTGGCAACCTCCAAGTGCCCCTCAAAAACCCCAGGGAGATGAATGGGCCTTGTGAACTCTTGCATACACCTTCCTTGATGTGACTGGAGGGTCAGAGACTTCAGAGAAAAACAGAGCAGTTCCTCCTATCTACCCTTCAGTCAAAGTAGTCTTAGAAATTCTTTTAAGTAACAGCAAGCTATTTTTAAGTGGCTGATGCCTTTCAAACACTGAGTGGTTTCACATATTCAGAGAGCCACAGCAAGGTTTTTTGTCTTGAAAAAGCTTAATTTCCTGAAGCACGTATCAAAATCCCACCCTATGAATCCCTTCTGTGCAACAGAACTCTCCTAGTTAAAATTCTACACAAGCATATTTCTTTCCTTCCTGCTCCCTCAGGTACCATTCTCTCTATGTACACTACAATAACAACTGCGCCTTTACTAAAATTGAACACAGTAGCCAGGTCTTTGTAGAGGATAATTAACAGCCAGCAGTGAATCTTTGTGCTGATTCAATGGGATATGAATGAGTGATGAAAATTCTTCTTTGCTGGAGAGGTAATAGGATATTGTTACGTTTACATGCGCTTTGCCTCTTGCATGATAGCATATTTATGGTGTTCATAAAGTCAGAAATATGTACACAGATATTCTGTGTTTGTATTCAGGCACTTATGCCTCAACATGTTTGCCTCTCTTTCTGTCATTAACAAAATCCCCGCTCCATCTGCATCTAATCCAAATTCCTCGTGTCCATTCTGAGCAGGATGAGTAGACCTGAGCCTCTCCAGCTGTTCCTAGAGATACGAAGGTTCATTTCTGGAATTGAATTTCTACGGTCTTACGTAAACTATCTAGGTTAGTGCCCTCACACGGGATACTTCACAGAGTACTTGGAGGTAAATACAGTGACATTACACAGTTCTGAAATATGTGGAGCTCCCAGATTTTTGTGTGCTTTTCATTTATGATAGAAAACTCTTATGTTGTTCTTTCTTATTGGATAGGTAAGTATGTGGGAAAAGTAGCAACTCTCTTTCGAAATACTGCATAAATATCCATTGAGTGTAGTCATGCACTACATATGTAATACAAGAATATTGCTCAACTCTAAGACTAGAAAACAATTGTAGAATAATTGAAATGAAAATATGGTCTTTCTGAAGTAGAAATACTAATTACCATTGTTAAAAAGGCAAAAGGAAGAAAATATGTCCAGATATGTTTAAAAAATAATTAGTAAATAAAAATTTATAATAATTATTAAAAATAACCAGCTCTCACCTGGCTGCACATTGCAGGTGAACTCCTGCATCACCAGGGCATATTGAGATGCAGATGCTTGAGTGCAATGGCCAGAGAGGGATGCGCCCAGCTTTGTCACTGCTGTTACCTGGGTTTGCATAGCTAAGCACACAAAAAAACTTGGGAATGCTGCCAGAAAAGGAGCCTTTTCCTCTGACCTTAGGCCTGTGAAATGGTTGGAAAAGCAGTAACACGATCACTGGCACATCAACCAGTGTGCCAGGCAGCTGGGCTGGTGTAGGAGTCCTGGCTGGCAAAGGGCCTCAACGGGGAATTTCCCATTGTGGGTCAGGGTTTGCCCAAACTGGAGAGATGGTCGCACCTCACACCAGGACTCTTTGCAACAGGCCTCACACCATTTCTGTAATTGCTGCTGAATAGCTGGGGCTTTTCTTCTCCCCCAGAACCTCAAAATCCCCTTTCAGTCTAGTGAGTTATTCACACTGAAGTTTTGTTTCCAAAGTGGAGAATTAAAAAGAGGATGGGGAGTAAATAAAAACATTGCAGCCATTGGCTGCAGACAGCAGCCCTCTGAGGTGACCTCCAGAAGTGTCCTCAGAGCCTCTGACCTCCCCCACCCTTATATCATATTTTAAAAGTATCTTGAATTATATTTTTCTTTGAAAGCTAACAGGGATAGATGAGAGGTTTTACAGGATGGTTTATTTGTTTGTTTTTCTTTTGAAATGTAGGTCCTGTCTCTCTCAGAGGGGATTCTGGCTAACTGGGCAACTAATGAAACAATAATATTGTCTGAGATAGGAGAGTCAAAGTCTGCAGGGGAAACTTTTTGGTTTTGTTTTTGTTTTGTTTTTAATCTGACTGCTTAGCATTCCTTCTTCCTGGATGATGTCTACTGGAGTTTGGTCATCAACTGTCATTTTGGGGAAAAAAAAGCTTTTCGTAAAGTATTCAAGAGCTCTGTTCCTCCTAGCAAAGCCTCCACACTAACACACAGGTGCCAACCCATAGAACAGTGTTTCAGGCAAAACCAGCATTTTAGTACTGTGCGCATTTTAGGGGTTAAACAAAGCAAAAAAAGGGGATTTGTCTTTTAAGTATCTGTCCACTGCCTTTTTAACCATCATACAAAAGAAAACAATAAAAAGAAAATAAGAATTGCTCTGTAAATCACCTGTGGACAGGAGACATGATGAGTAGGAGAGATATTTCGTTCATTTGGAGGGATTTCTTCCATGCATCGTAAAACATGTGCTCTGTAGTCCTCAGCAAATGTATCCTGCACCGTGGTATAAATGAATGTGAACAGTTTGAACTGCTGGCCAGAAGGGCAAACTCGACAAGTGCTGCACTTGAAGTTATTCATTGCACAGACGAGTTTAAAACGAGTCTGATTCTGCACAGGTGCAAAAAAGCCACTCTTTGTACAGGAGGGTTTTTTGACATTAAATTAGTTTCAATAGATGATGATGGAGATGCACATAATGAATTTGTAACTATGGGGAAGCAAAGCATTGCTTCTGACCCAGATAAAATCCGAAGAGCTTTGCTGATGTCCGCGCAGGAGGAGCCCTGCCCGCCCGCCCCTGCGGCCACGCCTGGGCTGACAGCGCTCCAGCACCTTTCCCAGCTCCAGCAGCCTCGTCACAGCCACAAACACAAACACGGATTACTACACTGAACACGTCAGGCTAAGTCAATAGTTTAATAACCACTATTAAGGCTTTTCCAAATCCATTTAACAACTGTAAATTATTCCAAAATAAAATAGCCTCAGCCAATCAGCTGTATAGTCACTGACCCACAACTATGTGCTTATTTCTCAATTAAGCAAATGTCCACATGCTGGTTGGCTTCAGCTGCTTTTGTGGTTTTGTATGTTGCAAGTTTCAGTATATAAATCCCTGTCCCCCGCCTGAGAGCCTCAGCTGTTTCCGACACCAGGTACTGCAGCTTCACCCTCACTGGAGGCGAGGCAGGTGCTGGGATAAACCTCTCCGCTCCAGCCGTCCCCTGCCAAGCCCTCTCGCATCCCAGCCAAAGCCATGCTGCTGGGCAGCCGGGGTGCGGGACCACCCTGAAGCCCCCGTGCTTACCTGTGCAAGGAGAAGTGTCGCCCACTGGCTGGAGCCATCCCTGAGCTCGCTGGGGCCGGGCGGGGCAGCTACCCTCGCCTCTTGGAGCAGCACCTGGGCTCCAGCCGGGCTCCAGAGCTCGCTGGGTCCCGGCGCTCGGCGGGCACCAGGGAGCCAAGCTGGCAGCGGCAGCGCCGGGGACGGGGCGGGAGCAGCGCCGTAATGAGCCCGTGGCACCGCTCAGGCGTTCAAAGCCAGAGGGTCCATGGTAGCCAATCAGCCCGCCGGGGGGAGCGGGGACAGCCCGGCAGGCACAGCAGGAATAATTGGAGGGAGCTCCTAATTAATTTGATAATAACCCTATCCTGTGTTAACACGCTCCACATGCAAAAATGGCTAAAAAGTGCCAATTAGCAGTGAAAGTGAAAGAAAGCACGTAATGGGGATTCAGGGAACCTCGCAGCCAAGACCTGACGGCACACAGGTGTGCCAGGCCCTCAGAGGCACCAGCCCGTCTCCGGGACCGGAGCGACATGCCTTTACAGCCCTGTGTCTGCTATGGTCTGTGTCTCCCATGGAATGAGTTAGGTTCCTTCTCCGTACTTGCATCCAACAACCGGCTGTAGATGGGCTCATGATACATTTTAAGTGTGCTCTAAATTCTTTTCCTGGCTGGTTTTGCAAGACCTAAAATCCTCATCCTCCTCAAATGCAGGGGAGTCTGTGGGACCTGGGTGGCTGCAAGCCCTGGGGAGAGCTAGAGCCAGTGTCCAGGGCCTCAGTTTCTTCAAAAGCAGGGCTGTATTTGCATGGCCAAACAGCATCAATAGACAGCTTAATCCTTCCACAGCCATCAGCTTTTTTATTTTTCCTGCCACTCAATCCATCCTTTGGGAGGTTTGGGGTGAAGAGGGCAGAGCAGTCCCTCATGAGCTCCCTGCCCAGCTGCTACTGCTGCTGTTGGTGACAGCAGAGCCAGCCTGAGGATAGCTCCTGCAATGCTCTGGAGTACCAGGACACACAAGGACCTCGAAGCTGCCCCTTGCCCCCTGCAGTACACATCACAAGCTGCTGCTATTCCACAAATCAGATTTAGGATTTAATTTCTAAATACTCATGTTGGCCTGCCACCAGAATTTAAGATAGCCTTTTTTTTCCCTTCTTCTATTAGTCTGTGACAAGATGTTTTGTATTTTTACTCCTGAATTTTCTCAAAACTATAAGCATTCTGTATTACAGTCTAATCCCAGGGCCAAAACTGGCAATTTCAATACATTTTCCAGAAAATAGACAACTCAGATGTCATTATATGTTGTTAACTTTTGCCAGGTATCTTATAATCACCACTTACAAAGCCTCCATAAAGCATGCAGCTATAATGAGCTCCAGCTTGCTTTCCAGGCAAATATGAAAGAGGAGTTTTTTTATTAATATTTGTGAACCAAAGTCCATGCTCTGTGGATGCTGTTGTGATTGCTTGAACACACAGATGGCTGGTGTTTTACTTATTTCCTAATCCTGCAAAGCAGAGGGCAGGTAGAGGCATTTGTGTATACCCATCACTGAGCAGTTCACAGAGCTGACAAGGAGAGGAAAGCAGGGAAGAGGCAGGGAGTTGCTGCTGTTGGGACTAGAGCAGAAAAAGGGCACCCGAGTCCAACAGACCACCTTACAGCAGCTCTGCATTCACAGAGCATGAGGTAACTTCAGCCACTCGATACCCAGCACGTGCTTTCAGGCATGGTTGGGATGAAACAGGTGCCTCCAACACAGCAGTGTCCCACATCTCAGATTCCTCAGCCCCTGGGAAAGTCAGCCGGGGGTAGATGGATGAGTGGACAATTGCAGGAGACTCTCAGCTGGGTGGGGGTGAGCCGCACCCCAGCACCCTTGGCACACCCTCGTGTCCTCAGCTGGGCTGAAATCACCTGTAACAAAACCTCAGAGGAACCCCCACCCTTCAGGAGCCCCCCAAGCTGAGGAAGCAGAGGGAGCTCAAAGTTGCAGCATGTGCAGGAGTGAAAAGTGGGGTTTGCATCTGTGCAGCAAAGCCAAGCAAGACTCCTCTCTGCACGTGGCAATTACTGACACTGGGGCCGAACCTTGGGTTTAAAACAAAGCCAAAAATGAAAACTCCCTCCAAACATTCATAAGCCTCTTTAGAAAGCTTCAATTTAAGACAAGCCACAAACCAGGCACCTTGCCATGGGACTGCACTGCTTTTAGCTGACCCCATATATAATGGCAACCTGAGCAGTCTGTTAAATGCTTTAGTGCAGCCCTCTGGCCCCCAAGGCAACTTCCTCCTCTGAATGCCAGAGCCAAATCTCTGCGATAGCAAGCTTTAAATCTGGAAACGCAAACTACCCTCCCATCTCATTAGAGAATCAAAGTATTCACTGGGACACAGCGAACAGTAAATTGAATGCCCAAGTTAGGGACAAGGGAGGCTACGTCTCTCACTGCTGTGAGAGCACTCATGTTTGGGAAGTGTCATTAAATAATAGTGGCACACTTGCGCACAGCATAGTCTGCCTTCTGCCTTTTAATTAAATAATGATACCAAGAGGCTGTGCTTCTTACCACGTGCAACAGAGAAGGCATCGGTTGTGAAAAGCATCCCTGCTACTGCTGTCAGCTCCTGTACCAGCACACTGCATAGGAGGAGGCATCTGCTCCTCCTTCCCTGGGAATTTATTAATTTTAGACTGCATTGCAGTAGAGCAGATTCACCCCCCCAGTAGAAACAAGAAATAAAACACTCTTTCCTTAGAGCAAAGAGACCAAAACTGAAGCACGGGACAAAGTTAAAAAACCCCAACACACATAACTTTGATGTATTTGATGCAGGAAATGACATGGTTTCTCTAGCTACATTGCTATGAAATCTTAAGTGAAAGATTGCTTCCAGCAGAACGCACTGATTAAATCTGAAGAGATTTAAGAAAAATTGAGATTCCAAGGCCCAATTAATTTTCTGATTAAGAAATCAAGATGGGTAAGGAATTGGGAGTGGCAGCTGAGATGCAAGTCTTTCTCCTTGATTGTGCTTCTGTATATTAAAGAAGCTTTAAAAACCAAGGTACGGGAGAATAAAAGACTGACCTTTGATCTATGTGATATGCCATAAACTAGAACCAGTCCTCCAGATTTCTGTTTGTCAGCTTTGCATTTATGAAACAGAAGCTGCCTTTGAATATAATTTTGACGTGATTACAGGTCTTTCTATGACTGGAGTTCTCTCTTAAAGGAAGTAGCCTACAAATATTGCCCCTTCTTCCCTCATGGAGTTTAAAGAAAAAAGAAGACCTGAAGGGCTTGAGAACCATCACTTCCTACTTGCCTCTTTCCTGGAATCTCAAACTCATGCAAAATCTTGTCCTTTTTCACTAGAGAAACTTGTAGATTATCTTGGCTTCTCTGTGAGGCTAGAGGGGCTTCCTTGCTCCCGTGGAAAAGTAGGGGAAAGACAGTTCCTCACAGAGAGAGCTTTGCTTATAAATGTACTAGTAACGACCATAACAATGAAAACAGTCCAAATAAGAAACATTTCTGTGTGCTGAGCAAGGATATTGTGCGCTTGGCAGAAGTGAGCCCATGTCCTCCAGCCAGCCACAGAGCCTCACAGAACAGATGTGCTGGTTCAGTGTTTAAAAACATACAACTGAAAAGCAGAAGCCTTTCCAAGATCTCCTTTACACATTAATAATAAAGCAGCACTTTATTTTCAAGGAATAGTGACTAGAAATAATTTCTGCAGAACCCTGTTCCTAACAAAATCTACACTTGCAGCTGAAAAATTTGACTACAAAGGGGGAAACCAGCCAAACTTACCCCTATGATGAGGAGTTTGAGAGACTTCTTCATGCCCAAACGAGCCACATGCAAATGCTAGAATAAGGGTTTACCTAAAAAACTGGGGGGAAAGAGAAGTCACCCAGGAGTAAAGTCAACTCTAACTGAGATTCCAATGTACTGCAAGTAGTGAAAACTGTCTAACCCCCCGAAGTTTGCAATCCTCATCTAAAGTACTGTATACTCCACAAGTAAAACCTCCTGCCCCAGAAATCCAAGGGAGGGTGAAAGAACTCACTTGAAGGTTTGCCTCTTTGAAAAAGACCTAAGGAAAGAAAAAAAGGTCCATTTCAGGGCTCACAGAATAAGAGTATTTAGATACTCCTCCTTAAGAAAGGACCCAGATGCAAGCAAGGTTTGTGCCATAGTTTAAATCCAGGTTCCCAGGAAAACTTGCTTACAGAAAGATGAGAAGATCTGAGGATCATTACTGCAGAGGATTCAGAGAAATTATCTCCTAATACACAGTTGAAGACAGAACTAGTCTTGGTCTCTCTTTGGCTTGAACCTCTACTGAAATTTAATGCTGACAAATCAAAAAGGGATATATCCAGAATCTGTAACCCTGATAAAAATGGGAAATCTGTATCATCTTAATCAAAGGATATGCCACCCCGAGCTGGATCTGTGTCTTGTCCCTTGGCCTCATATGACTCCTGTGTGCTAGAGGTTAAGGGTTTGTTAAAGAATATCGGTTTTGATTAAGTGTCACATATGGTGTAAAACATCCTCTTTATCACTGGCAGTGAAGGTTGGGGGCCAGACAGTGCCTTTTAGTGAGCTTCTAATATAAATTAGGTGTCTTAGGTAATGGGTGGTTTTCAGACAGGATTGATCTTTCTATGGTCCAGTGAAAGTAGGTGTGTTTGGTGAGATGTCACAAAAGCAGCTTCCTGGCACCTATACTAATGGGCTGGTTACCCCTTTTGGAGTAGGACTTGAAAAATGTAGCACAGGAATCCCCCCCCTCCCCCTTCCTAACTTTTTCATTTTCTTGATGTAATGGGCAAAGGTCTATATATCCTTTACTCCTTTGGTATTTCAGTCCTTGTATTTGCAGTATCACTCAGTGAATCTTAAGCCACTCATCCTTTTAGTCACTTACACCTCCCTAAACTTGCATGAACTTAAAGATGAAGTGGTTACGAGTAGACTGGGTTACTTACTATTTTTATCAGTGTACAACCTTTAAAGAAAAATGTATCAAGGACACCATCACCACCACAACCAAATGATTTCTATTCCCCATTAAGTCCTTCTTGGAAACTTTGATGGCACAGAAGCCTAAGAAGAACTGTAGAGATGTTAAACCCTAAGTTCCCCTGCCTCAAAAATAAGAGCAAACATGCATTTCTATAGACATCAAAACGTGTCTGTATTTTCCTCTTTATGAAGCAGAAATTCTCTCAGCTTTGTGCAAAGAGTGGCATGATCAAAAGCACAAACTGAGCACATGAGATCCAGAAGCTGTAATGCAGAGTCTAACTATGGACCTCAGGTAAAGAGGGTATACACAAAATAAACCTTTCCTTTATAGTTCATCGACATGTTGTAGTTAAAACTTTTCTGAAAAGTTTCCATGGGCTTATGAAGAAGAGAAAGCATAAATGGTGGTATTGCAGGCTCATACGCCCAGCTGCTGAACAAAATCCTCAAATCTTTAAATATGCAAGAATATGTCACAAACATTTTAATATTTCCTTGCATTTCCCACATACCCACTCATCACTGGAGCACTGGAAAATACCACATTTGTTAAAAATATTTAGATAATTAGGATACAGAAGTCTATTCTGATGCTGGCCCAGGAAGGTTTCCTTGGACCCCAATTTAGCTAACTGGGATAACAAAGATTTAAAGCATGATTACCCTTAATTTGCTTATAAAAATGTATTTGTCTTTAGGCAAAGATAGGCACATCAGTAACTCCAAGCACAGAGTAGTTTCACTGTGTACAGTGAGATCATTATGATTAAAATTGCATTTGTCTGAAAACCGTAACAGAACCGGCCCTAGATATGGCCTTCCTTTTTGGTTATTTCAGATATAAAGCATAAAATAAATCTCTTCTGTTAGCATGGGACACCTAGACAGCATTTTCTCTCTCCTATCTCAGAACCTCTCCCTAATTTTTTCTTATTTGCTCATTGTTATAATGAAGTAGCTTTGTCAAAGTGCTTTTGAATATGTCTTATTAGAGATACTTTCCAAAAAATGGATTAACTAGTTGAGGTTTGGGTTTTTTAATACCATCAGATGAAGGACACTTGTTCCTATACCCCACTTGGGTGGGGACTCCTAAGGGAACCAACAGGCTTGCCAGGCACTGGGGTCCTCAGCCAGGCCCCCAGCAAGGCTCAGGTGCCTTTGGTCTCCTGGGCTGGTCTTTGAGCCCCAAAAAGAAAATAGCTCCCTTACTTTGCAGGTGTCCACTGGGACTGTCAGGGATAGTGTATGTCTTGATTTCTAATGCATTTAAAGGTATTTTGTCCCAAGTAAGGACATCAAGTGGAATACAAATAACACATGTATTCTTACTGATTGCTAGAAATAATCCATGAGTACTTCTAAGATACAATCTGACATAGTATTAAAATACTAGTCATGCAAATAGACCTTCACTGCCTTTGAAAATAGTACTGATTTCAGAGTGAACATACTCATCTCAGAGGTGCTGCAATGCCAATGCCCTTCCAAACCATTCCAGGAGCTTACTTAGGAGATAAAACCACATTTTTCAAGCCTGTCTTAAATGACACCTCATGTTATTCCTCATAGAAGAACTGAGAAGTGTTTCAAAACTGCAGTTTGCCAAAATGAGTCATTTGCCCACCAGAAACACTCCCAATCCTGCAGGAACAGTGGCATAGCAGCAGTCCCTGCCATGCTGAGCACCACTTAGCTTTGCCAGGTTGCGGTCACTGGGACCACGCCATCAGGAGCACACAGGACACTTGTAAAAGCTGATGCCAGAAGCAGGGGAGGGAGGCAGGGCCACCACAGCAGAAGCACTCTGCAAGCTGCCTGAGCTCTGGCAAGGCTGCCTTGGGAGCTGTAGGCAGCCTTGGGATTGCACCCTCTGACTCCCATCACCGTCCTAACTTCTTGTGTTTTTAATTTGTTTTTAATGGCTCAGACATAATTTTGAAGTGCTCCTGTACCCTAAAACTAATGCTACATGTTAACAATGCCTGATTTGTCACAGGAACACCCCTTGTCACTGGAGAAATGGAAGGGAGTGGTGGGATGGAGTGCAACTGTGCCATGCTCACTGCTCCTCTCCCAGGCACCGGGCCGGGGACTGGCATGGAGCCACAGGAGGTTGCTGGTCAAGTTGCTTCTCCATCCTTTCCAAATGTACTTCCATATAGTCTGGGAATTACTGAAGAAGGTTTCCAACAAGGATACACTGGTTTATTCCCTGTGTGTGTCAGCAGGGCAGGAGTAAATTAGCTGTTTGCAGGACCAGGAGCAGCCTGGACCTCCCTGCAGCCCCATTTATCCAATGGAGAGGGAAGGTTGCCTGGGGCCTCCCTTACACAGCCAGGATGGCAGCAGCATCCCAGCAGTGCTTTCTGGCCTGCATTGCCATCCTCTGTTTCCCAGAAACATCACCTGTGTGTGGTCATGAGGAGCACACGACAGGATTCAGTGCCTGCCAGTTCATTTCCTCTGTTCCACAGCAAAATCACTGCAAAGACAGATAATAGAGATTTATCACTGCTGCAGAGGATTACAGAAGGATAGGAGGCTCTCCACATATTTCTCCATATGGAAATTTTGTGCCTCTCTTGTGTTATTCAGACGGGCAGAGAGAACAAGTGCTGAAAGGGTAACATAAAGCAGAAGTTGCCTGAAAGATCAGTTCCAGATTCATTCCTCTCTTCTTTGTGCTGATGCAAAAACAAATTAATGAAATCTATGACCAAAAAAAAAGTGATTGGATTCCTGGGGTTTCCCTGTTCATCCTGTGACCATCAAACAGTGGGCTGATCTCCTGGTGAGCTGGCTGCTCGAGGTGTGAGGAAGGGGAGGTCCATTCTGTTCAGGGACGAAGCATGGAGAGAGGGGAAGATTTAAGACCCACTGCCACGAGGAGTTTATGGGGCCTTGCTGGAGGTCCTAATTAAATGTACAATAGCATGTCCCACTTGAAAGGCCAACCAACTTTAATGCCAACACAGCTTAAAAAAGAGCAATTAAATGCAGTTTGATACCCCATTCCTTCTACGTACCCCTATAAAGGGGCTCTCCTGCAGTCCTCACCAGTGCAAAATTGCTCTGTACAGAAGTGGCCCTTCCAGGGTCTGATGGTTTCCTGATTATGAATGGAGGAGAGAAAATATAAGGCCAAAACCCCTTGATCTTTAAAGAACAGGGCTGTCAAATTCAAGGGACGACTTTCATGAAATGGAGTGTTAAATTGCTCAGTGTTGTTCCCAAAGCGCAAGGTCCCCAGTAACTACCCTGCACCCCCTCTGGGTTTATTGATTTCTAATTCCTGTTAGTCTTTCTCCATTAGGTGGGAGAAGAGTGGGTTTCACGTTCTGTGGTACAGCTCCTCCTCTGCCGTGGAGACAAACCAGAGGCCGACCCAGTCCCACGGGAGCCCTGGCTGCCCAGCCCAATCCCCAGGTGCTCAGCCCGGAGCACGGCTGCACACGAGGCCTTTCTGAGCTGCACTGCAGCACCTCTGCTCCCTCAGGCTCTCCTGGTGCTTTGTGCCACTCCGGGGAGTGCCAGGCTCTGCCCGAGGCTCCTCTGGCACTGGTGACAGATGAGCTTGACAGCCTGCTCAGTCCAGGTGACTGAGCATTAGCTCGCCTGTGAGTGCAGGCGCTAAGTAAATCTCATTCCTAATCCAAATTGCTTTTGATAAGAACAAAAGCTGTGTGCAAATGAATATTTCCATCTTATTTCAAATTCTAGGTTTCAACTGAAATATTAATGCTATTTTACAGTGTAATTTACTTGTAATAATATGTCATTATTGTCATTTTACAGTTTTCTCTTAAAGTAGTAAAGAAAATGTTTTAAAAGGCACAAATAGCTGGAGCACAAATCTCCATTCAGCCTAAGAATCTGTGCTCTCCTGTCAGAACGGCATGTAATTGAAAACAGTGACATCCCCAATGGGCTAAACACTCCAGTCATTAACTTATTTTTATTTTGGGATAAAAGGGTGTGCTTACAGCTTTTTCCCCAAATAGTAGATTTAAATTAAACATTTCTCTTTCTTTCCCAGAATGGCATCTGCCAGTGAAGCCAGAGATGACCTCTAACACTTTCCACAAGCGCATCTCAAACCAGCACCCTGGTGTTAGACACACACCTCCTCCAGGTGAAGGGTTTCCTGCAACACAGCACGTAAAAGGTGGCTTGCAATAGCAGAAGTGTCCTTATTACCTGGTGACAAGTTCCTGAGCACCAGGTCTGCGCTGCTGGGTTGGTAGGAATTGCAGAAAACTCAGGCAGCCTTCAGAGGCCAGGCAGGCAGTGTGCAAGGGATGGAGGTGTCACAAGAAGGTGGCATCGTTCAGTGGAGGTGACGTGTGTCACACAGGTAACTGTAAACCAGCTGTGTTTCCATCTCTCCTATATACCTGTGGATGGACACTGACGCACTATTAGTACTCTTGAGGACTGAGAGAACCCATCAAAGACTGTCACAGACTTCTTGTCCTTCTCCATGAGGATTCCCACCACTCTTACCCCATCAGGACACTCCACAGACTGACGGGGTCAAGGCTATTTGGGATCCGATTGGTCAGGAGGGTGTAGGTTACACATCTATTGTCTCCTGCAGGCTGGGAGTTTATCCCAGCAGCAACTATTGTTGAGCAGCTGTGAGATTTACACCACATTTCCAAAAATATGATTTCTCAGTGTGATCTCTGTCTGAATTCGGCAGAAAAATATTTAATGGCTGGCAAAACATTAGTAAACAAAAGCAGATCAAGATGATGTTGTTACAATAACAGATTACATTACTATTCCTTGTCCTTAGGAAAACCCTGATTAGACCAAGATCCTCATGGGGTCTTATGAATAAGTCAGGAAGGGGCTCTAATGACCCCGCGTGAGAGCGCATGAGCTGCAGCGCAGCCAGCAAGGTGCCAGGTACCTCTCAAAGCAGGCACTAGCCTGGATGACTAACAGCACTTATCACAGGGGGGTTGTTGATTTTCTTTAATAATTTGGGACAGATTTTTCCACTAACATAAACTGGTACTGCTCTGTTGAAGCCAGGAGAACGCTGCCAATTTACAACAGCAAAAACTGACCCTTAATCTATTTTTAATCCCTTTATTAGTCATTATCTTTTTGAAGAAGTGTACCTCAGCCTGACTACTCCCCACTACAGAGAAAAGCAACAGACTTTTCTTGTTAATTGGTGCATGGGAAACTCCTATAGCTGAAGTATCCTTCCACCTTTGCAAGCACACCTAGCATTGATTGCTGATCTTATATCTTGAAATGCATAATTACTGAACTAAGAGAAAATTACTTTTTGCTTGTGAGTGTCAGGACAGCTCTGAATCCATGAATGACTCACCCTCAGGCACTGGTATTTAATTTATGAGTTATTTATCTCCTTGCACACACCCCAGCACAAACAATTATACTTAGTAATTTGTTGATCTTATCAAGGCTGTTTGATGTTAGTATTGCTATCTCCAATAACGCTTGTGCTTTGAAACTTAAACAGGATTTATAACCAAATTTGGATACTTCACACATGATTCATATTACAGGGAAGTTTAACTCTTCAGCAACTAGAGGGTTTTGCATGCAATTTTCAAAGAATCTTTTGCTGACAGATTTGGCAAGGTGGCCCTTCAGCAGCATGAGAGCCATCGGTTAGAGCTAGTTCTGTCCTTACACAGCATGGGTGAGTGTTCCTAGCACAGGACATGAGAGGGGAGTGAGTCCTGGGCCTGGGCCAGAGCAGCAGCACCAGCTCCATGCCCCCTGCCCGTGCCTGGGGCCATGCAGTGGCCTGGTGAGGTCAAACCCCACAGCGTTCACATGCCAGTCTGCAGGGTCTTCCCTCGGAGCCTGTACGGCCCTGGCTTGCTCCTGGGAACCTTTTTATGTGGGCAACAGCCTTCCTCATTATTGAGCACGGACTTCATTAACCTTTAAACTATTACATGTTTACTATAAATCAAGCTCTATGAACCCCTTTGCACAATCTAACTCTCTCTACTGTCCGGTGCAGGTACCGAAGCTGGGGCCGCACGTGTTCACCACATGCTGTGCTGCGGGGGCAGGCAGCTCCTCTGCGGCCACGGCTATGGGGGATGGAGGTCCTCACAAACTGGTTTCCCAAATCACCCTCACAAACCCTCCTCCCTCCCCCTAGCATGCTGCTGTGATCATTACGCCAAAATACAGCAAGTGAACTTGGTATCAGAGGTACAAGCAGTGCAGGGATTTCACAGAATCACAGAACGGGTTGGGTTGGCAGAGACCTCAAAGATCAAATTCCAACCCCCAGCCTTAGGCAAGGACACCTTCCATTACACCAGTCTGCTCAAAGCCACACCCAACCTAGCCTCGAACACCTCCAGGGATGAGGCATCCACAGCTTCCAGTGCCTCACTACCCTCACAGTGAAGAACTTTTTCCTAGTGTCTACTCCCAGCCTCTTCCAGTTTAAAGCCATTGTCCCTTGTCCTGTCACCACATGCCCTTCTAAAAAACATTTACTTCAGCTCTTTTGATTCCAGGCTCAAGTACCTTGAGGCCTGGTGATGCTGCCTGGGAGGGGTGGAGGGTCTCTGCAGCCAATGCTCCCGGCTCTGAGCTCTGCTGGGATGGGCCTGGGTCACTGGGGACGAAAACATGATCAGCACAGAGCAGTACTTCTTCCGTCCCCACTCTTACCAAAATAGCCCTTGGTATGTTATTTATCTGCTTGGAGAAATCCCCATATCCAATCTTAGCCTTTTCAATTCCCCTGTTGTGCAGAGTTCCTGCCCCTCAGGGCCCAGCAGAGCCGAAGCCAAAGGCCTTCCCCTCCCACAGCAGCAGCGGAGCCGCCGAGGGCAGGAAACCCCCAAGTTCCTGCTCAGCCAGCCCCGGGCTGCCAGGCACTGACTTCCCGAGACTCAGGTGCGTGTATTTTGTTAACTTACACATCCCACACAGTCTTGCAACAGCTGCAGATTAGATTTGCTGCGTGGTTTATCAGTGTCTGTGCTGAGCACACGCCTTTCGCTGCAGGCATTAACTGCGCAGGGCCACCAGGAGCTCCGATGGCAGCACCGGCCCGAGCCCGGCTCCTGACAGCAAGCACACATGTAACACTCCTCCGTCTGCAACACGCTGCCGTACGTGCCTATTCCCTCGGAAGGGGCACTACCCGTGCAGAGAAGCCAAGAAATAACCGCTCCAAAGACAGCCTTGAAATGCAGAACTTACTTTAAAACTTTCTAAGCCCAACCAGCACACCACTCTTTCAATCCACAGGGATACCGTGATGAATTACTTCGATTTTTTTCTTTTTTTTTTTTTAAACCTCCAGTGGTTTTCCTGTTTTAATTGAAGTTGTGGAATGGTGTAATCAAACATTTGGAATTAGTAGGGGGCAGTAAAAACTAAAAGAAGTGATTATTAGTTTTAAACAATTACAGATTTCTAATGACTTTCCCTGCTTCATCCTCTGAGAGTTGAGTTCGTGAGTGGAGAGAAATGGTAAAATTTAGCTAATATTGTTCAAACTGAAAACTTCGCCAGACACATTGATCTTTCAAAATGCAATTTTCTGCTCCTACCCTGCAGCTGGTAGAATAAATGGTGTTTAAACCACCCACTGGAAGGGGGCATGCAGCATCCCTGCCTTGGTAAGGACCAACAGAGCTCTGCAAGGGCAGTTTGAACAAGCCTGGTGGCCACAAGAACATCAAACACTACACCAGGAACGCACCTCCCTGATGTTTGTGATGCTACAAGGGTGCTTTGCTGGAGCAGAGGAGGGAGGGGAGCACAGTCACTGGGCTGGAAGCCTGGGGACACATGGCCTGAGCAGGGCTGTCCCTGCCCACAGCCATCAATAAAGTGCCAGGAGGTGTTCAGTGAGTGACCCCAGCTGCAGTGCTGCCACTCCAGCTGCAAGCCTGTCCTGTGGGAAAGGACGGAAGGAAAATACAGCTTACAGCACAGCGTTTCCAAAGCAGGCACTCTGCCATACAGAGTCCTTGACAAGCCCTGTGGGCTGGGAAGAGATCAGGGTGAACTTGGGTGACGAAAGAGAAAAGGTAGATGGAAAACTGCAGCAGGGAAGAAAGGATCCTTCAGGAAAAGTAAATCCTTTAAAAACAACTGTGGCAATTCTACCAGTCTCTACAGGGCTGGACACAGTCAACGAAAGAACAAATAGATGTGAAATTAAGAAAATACATCTATATTTTATCTGATACATTAATCCACACAGAAAGGCCAAACCTGCTTCCCATGTGTTCTGGGAAATGCTTGTTAGAGCAGAAAACTGCATCTTATACACGAAATATCTATGGGTACAAATGCTCTTCAAAAGTTAAATTTCGAGGGGGTTTATGCTTCTTAGTGGTCTGAAATATCACATCTTGGGGTCCCTAAGCACATCACCTTGGTATTGCTATTGCTTCTGCCAAAAGCCAACAGCAGTAAGCCCTTGGCTACAGCACTTTTTTTGTTTGACCAGGAACATACCTTTAAAAGTGAACCACTTTATCACACCTCTTCACACACACACTCCCCGCCTGCTCTGCACCGCACAGGACTCTCACAACAGGCAAACTGGCCACTCCTTGGGTATCTTACAGCAAACTGGTTCTCTTGAGACTGAAGTGGAAACTGCCCTCGTAACTCCTCACGGGACCAGCCTGCCACTAGCCCAAGCAGGCCCTCCAATACATGCCCTGGGAGCGGCAGCTTCCCCAGCCAACTGCTTCGCTCTCCAGATCTACTGCTACACAGTAAGCCCGAGGAGCAGTGCAGGCACAGCCACTTTCACTGACGTCTCCACATCACTTTGGGGCACTCTCTTTTGGTATCTTGGAGGCTGGTAGCAGCCTTTTCGCCGTCCCACTAGTGTTTGTTTAATCCCAGAAACAAAACACGCCATCAATGTCATGGCTATTAGGCACTGAGGAATGCCAAGTGAAGAGCAAGGGTTAGTACTCCTCCTCCCTTGCAAAATTCCCTACTTTCTGTATTTTGGAAGAGCAGTGCCTACAATGTTTCTTCATCCTTCTCCAGCTGGAGAAATAACGCATCTCCTACCCACTGCCACCATGCCAGTGGCAGTGAAAAGTGCAGGCAGATTTCACGGGGTTTTTTTAAAATGGCAAATGTGAGTAGGATGGATAGGTTGCACCTAGAGTACCCTGTGCAGGTTGAAATGCATAAATAATGTATGCTTAGCTTAAGAGAAATCACAATTCTATTTAAAAAAGAGTGCTTTACATTTGCTACATGTATCTACAAGTTTTAAGGAGTTGTACATCTTGAATGCATAAACCCACTAAGGAGAAACATGGACTCCACGTATTTAACATGGCAGTTGTCACAAGTCACCAGTGATAGAAATAAGACAGCTTCTCCAATTATTCTTTCTTTCTATAACATTTGGGATTAATCTGGAATGATTTATTATCTTCAGTAGTTAAAAGAACCTAGTAAAAACAGCTGAAGAGGTAACTATTCAGGCAAATTAATAAACTGAAATATAAAACATTATAGAATATATATTTTTTAAGATGTGGTAAACATTTTAAATTCATTTGCTATTTTCAGGATATTGTAGTAACTTCAAAAAACCCTGTCTACGAAGAACAACTTAGTTTGATTTTTAATTATTGTTATTTTTAGAACAGGGAGGTATCATGAAGTACACACAATCAAATAGAAACAATTCAGGGCCACGGGAGTATTTCGGAAACCAGAACAAATTTCAGCCGGGACAAGAGAACACGTTTCAGTGGGTATTAGTGCAGTAAAGAGGTTACTTCTCTTTCAGCAGCACACATACTCCACTTCTCACTCACCTTTCATTGTGTCTAAAACCCAGCATGAGCCCTTCTCTGTTACTAGCACCTTGCTGACTTCCAAGAGAAACAGGTAGGCTCTGTTTTCTTTTGGATTTGACTTTTAACACAAGATTTGATGGTCCTAATCTTTTCTCAATTATGTAACATCAAAATAACGCCAGGAACAAATACTAGCCACACCAGGGAGACGATATAAAGGAGAATTTCAAGTGTTCCAATACATCTGAAGCCCTAATTTCTCTGCTCTACAATACTGTCCCTGCTCCTGCCACCACGAGAAAAGGAGATGCTCTTTAAAACAAAATCAACAACTACGTACTGATGTCATCTGTCCTCCCTCTTTCTCCTCAGTGCAATTAAAGGCATGATGCCAACTTTTCAACAATGAGGCTCACAGCTCTGGCTGAACCATGTCTTACTCTCTCAGAAATGAGCAATGGCACTCAAAGGTGGGACCTCGAGGGAATGTCTCAGAGCAGGATGTGACCAGCGCTCCCAGTGCCTTACACACAGTGGGTTTAGCCAGTGGCAAGCTGCCTTTTCAAAGTTCACAGCTAGAGAATTTATCACCGTGACACAAGAGGCCTGGCACACCAACAAGCCACAGGTAACAACAGCGTCTCTCCCAGCCCTGACCCCACTGAACCTATAGCTGAAACCCCCAGTACAGGGGCACTCAGAAAAAGCCAGGCTGTTTTAAACACACTAAACATACTGTGAGAAAGGGCAGTCCTACGCCTCACATTAAAAGAACAAACTTGGTTTTATTTTTGCCAACACCTTATTTTTCTGTTACCCAAAGTGACCAGCTCTCCTTCATGGTTAAAAAGTAAACAGGTAAAAAAGAGGTAAAAAGATACTCCCAGCTGCAACCTCATTTCAGCAGAACAACTCACTTATCCAGCTCAGTGTGACCTCTTCCTTCAGAGCACTATCTGTGTCACCCTCAGCTGGCCTCAAAGCCAGACCTCAGAGGACAACACGCAACATCAGGTACTACTGCTCCATCCTCAGTGATTTATTAATTTCAAGGTAAGAGTGAAATACTCTTTCAAAATTATTTGAACAAAAAAGCTTCAGTCTCATAGATAACATGATTTTTCTACATATATTTCCTCTCTCCAGTAAAAATCATTTATGCTGCCATCATTATTATCCTTACTATCATCTTTCAGTGAACGTCCATCTACAAATTCATTAACTTTTTTGAGACAAATCATTGGCATCCTAATCTTCTGATTCCCATGAAAGACTCACTTTCAAGATACAATTGCAGCTGCCCCACACTGCCAGTTACTGTATCATACACGTCTTAAAATTCTGTAATCAGCATCCACCAGGTGCCGTATCGCATTCAGCACACCACAGTCAGTCAATACAGACATCCCCAAACACACCAAGGCTGGTTTTGTCAAATGTTTTATTGAGTGTAGACATCTGGAGTACTGTAAAACATGCATTATCTGTAGATTCAAAAAGGAGCAAGCCACATTGTCCTCACTGTCAAATGTGTCAGGCTTGGCATACATGATGGAGATTAATGAAGTATCATGAGAGTAATATGGTTCCCGAAAAGCTTCTACAATTTGGAGTAGGGTCTTAATCGTTTGAAATGCAAAGCTGTTCACATTTAGTGAACTTGCATGTTTGCTGGAGGTGCCATATTTTAATTCAAAACAAACAAGAATAATTTCACTGGGGGGAAGGGAGGTTCCCTAGGTAGAAACTGTATGCTTTTTGTTTCCAGATATTCCAATTCCAAATAAAAATTCATATGCTTTTTGAAGCAGCACAGTTCATTTCTGAGCAAACAACATCTGATATTCATTTCTTCTTGGGTTGTTGAGGTGTATTAAATTTAAAGAAGATAATATCTCCATCCTCTACTACGTAATTTCTGCCTTGTTGTCTGTATTTTCCAGCAGCCTGTAAATGCAGCAGACAAAAGGAAAATGGGTTATTTCATTAGACATTTTATAGTATTTTCAAATGGCAATTATTTAAATACGTTTTGTAAAGAAATGGTAATACTTCAGCTTTAGAGTTTGACAGTCACAATACTCCTCAGTTTGACATCACTTGGTTTGACATACATATAAAATATATATGAAAGTAATTTAGCCTCCACTGGATCTGTAGTGCTTAAAGAGCACCTGCATTATATAGTGGTAGAGCCTGGCAAGATAAAGGACACTAAAACAGTCCCTTTTTTTTTTTTTTTCCTTTTTTCAATTTGGCTTTCTTTTCCTTCATCTGAAAACCCTGCAGATGGCAAACACTGGCGGCAGGAACGTAAAGCAGCGTGGCTGGAAAGGGCAGTCAGCAGCAGCCCGTGCCACGGCTGCCCCGCTTCCCGAGCGCCGGACAGGAGGGCCCTGTCCCCACTGACCATGGGGAGGCCCTGCCAGAGCCACAGCTGCGCCTGGCTCGGGCTTCGAGTGGGGCTCTCTTGTCTGCTTCTGCCCACATAATGAAGAGCTGAGGAGCACAAAATGCAGGCTCAGCTCTTCTGTCAGAAATTTCCTTTAGAAGGAATTTGCTTCAGAAGGACCGATAGAAGAGGAGATAGGCTGTGAAACCAGGATACAGGAAAAGGCATACGGACCAAAGACATGAAAAGAAAATTCGTTATTAAAATGCTGTACTTGAGGAGAGCAGAAAATAGGCAAGGAATCTATTAAATATCAGTACTTTCTGCATTAGAATTTATTATTATATTTTTCTACTGTTATCTCATCGTAATTAAACCCAGTATTACAGAGGCTGTGGCATTAGGCCTGACAGGCTGGGCGGGAGGTGGTCTGCGGAAGCATTTATCTTGAAAAGTGTCTACAATATGGAAAAGTTGAGAGCTTCTGCTTTAGTTCAATAACCATTCCTGTTTTGAAGTTTCCTCTTGCACGAGAAAGTGCTTCCATGCAAGACCTCACTGTGCCATTATTCTCAATGACACTATCACAGTGGTGGCATGCTAAGATCCCATTACAGGAAAGCTGTTAACTAATGACCTTAGTTGCTGTAGAACAGATCAGATTAATGGTACACAGTTAACTTGGACACCTTTCTTTCACAAAACCCTCTCTGTAAAGCAACATATTTCCCCATATTGCTGCCTAGAAATCTAGAGGCTCGGTAACCTTGTTGCTGTCATTCCTTATTTAAATGTTGTTCCCAGTGATGCTAGCCTATGGAAAACTGCAGCTAAAATAGCCCCAACAATAAATATATACTGAAATAGTAATTGATCTTACCCCACGTGACATTATTGATACATAAGAAATAGTACTTTGCAAATGTTTTCCTATTTCTTTCCCCTGGAAATCTGTTTAGACTGTAAAAGGTTTCCTTTCAAGTTCTTTCCTTTGAAGATCCTAATAATGCTTAAAGTCAAGAGTAATTAGACTAATTGATGGCATAAATACTAATAAAACAGTGCTGTAAAAATAATCAGAAAACGTAAGCTGCAGGCACAGGTACAGAAACATTTTACAGTTGAATACATTTATTACTCACAAATATTTGTAGAAAAAGCTGTCCTCCACAAAGTAACACAACAGATTTTTTAGCACAGTAGTGCGCACTATCAATGTGGCATAGACTTCTTTAATTAAATACATTTTGATACACTAATCTAAGTTTATGTATTTTTGTTACCAGTTTACAGTTAATTAAAAGTGACAGTGTTCCTTTAAATTCTCTAGAGACCATTTAATCCATTTCCATTGCTATCAGAAACACTGGTTGAAAAAATCAATACCCATTTGTGAATCTTGAGTATGTATTAAACAAGACACGTCTAACCAGTTCATTTGCACTTGAAAGCAGCCATCTGTAGAAGCCAGCTTTGCCTAAGCAGATATGATTGCTAATAATGTGATATCCCTGTAGACTACAAAGCCCACACAGAGCTATTCAGTGTATAGTTCACAGCACTGGCATTAAATTAGTTATGCTGTACTGGTGTTAAACACACACAAAATCAAACTTAAAAATCGATCAACTTGATAACATACAAAGCAAGCAACTCCCATTACCACTGTTATTTAAGATGACTCCTAAAAGCGCCTAAATTTAATTTTAGAATTTACCAGCAATATAAAAGTAATTAGTATTGTCTACGGCATGAAACATTGTATTAAATGCAAATTAGAAAAGACCAGAGGAATATGACACTTTATTCTAAGAACAAGGTTTTTTCCCAACCTTAATTTTAAAACTGAGTAACAAATGCAAATCTGCTTGTTTTACAGATACTTCATAAACAATAAAAATCTAATCATTAAATATGATTTGAGCATAGAAGCTTGATTTTTAGAATTTCACATTGTGAAAAGCAAATAAAAATATACAAGCAAAATATTGATTAATTTAACAGGTGTTAACTGATACAGCTTCTCAGGGAAAACACTCATATTTGAGCATCAAAAACTGATGGTGGCAAAATTTGAATCTCAGTTACGTAAAGTGGTTTCTGACTGCAGAATATTAGATTTATTTATAGCTGTGGTTTCCCTTTACAACTACAACTCTACTTCCCTTTTCATAAAGCAGTTCACATGCCGCAACGAACCAATTATACGGGATTTTTTTCCCTCACTTCCTGGGGTTCAAACAAACCTATTAAAGTCCCGCTGCTCAGTATGATCTTCCTTAGTGATACCACTGAGAATAGGCTGAATTTGAAATCATAGTTTTGCATACCTTTCAAGCTATCAAATAGCAAACAATAAAGTTGAACCTTTTAAATTCTTTAACACATTACTGTGTGTAGGAACCTTCAAATACTGAGATTGAGTAAATCAAACTAATGTGCTTTGTAAGTGCAATTTAATAAAATACAAATCTTAAGAAAACGTCAAAAATGCCAAATGAGAAATCAAATGTGTATGAAATAAAGGGAAGTTTCTTTGCTTAAAGAAGGAGGAAATAATGCATTAGCAACGCAGAGAAGAACAGCTTTCCTTATGACATTTTTTGCCATGTACAAGTTCATTTCATACTTAATAACCTCAAATCAGATATAATTTGTCAGTTCTAAAAGGGCACAACTTTGGGCACCCGAGCAGTCTCTGCCCTCTAGTGTTGAGAAAGCAGATGAAACTCTTCTCAATACAAGTGTCACCACAAAGAAACGTAGGCTCAAGGAAAAAAGTTTTCCATTAAATATCTTCACTGTCTATTCAGCACATAGTAGCTGAATGATCAAAGTAAGGCATGGCATTTTTGAGTAAGACGTCAAAGGGCAATTGAATGAAATACTGAAACAGTAAATTTTAAGATCCTAATTATGCTTATCAGAGCCTAGAAGTGGAACCCACTAATCCTGAAAAAAAGGGTACCATTTTATAATACAGTATTTTCTTAACCATTTGCATCTGACATTTTTAATACCTTTATTCCAAACTCAAAACAAGATGACACATTTTTAGAAGAAACAGATTTTCTACGTTTCTCGTTTCCTTTTAGAAGCAATTGAAAAAATCTCTCTCATCTTAAAAATCTGATTTTTCAAAAACAAGTTAGTTTTAAAGCACATTAAATTCTGAACTCTAATATGTAAACAGAGAGAAAAACACCCCAACACATTAGCATAACATTTGGTCTTAGTGCTAACATGCAGTCCATGCACTGTTATATCTTGGATACTGAAATAGTTGCATTCCTGTCCAGTAAGTTGGTGCATTTGAACTCTTTCTTAAGTAAAAGATGAAAATGGATTTTGGTCTATTGCTAGAGGTGACTGAAGATTCACTTAGCATTAAGAACTTCTTTCCAGTGAAAAATCAGATTTGAAATGGAAAAATGGTACATATGGAGGGAGAAGAAAAAGATGGGGAGCTCACCTTGACAGCAGCCTCTGAACCTCCTTCTTTAAAATCTTCGTATTTCATTACTTCAGCCATAATGAATCCCTTTTCAAAATCTGTGTGAATCTTCCCTGCTGCCTGAGGAGCCTTCGTCCCTTTCTGTCAAAGGAAAGACCAGAAGAAAATTAATTGCATTTAAGAAGATTGATTGCAGGGAAGAGGTTTCTCCTTTTTTATATGCTTTCAGGATCTGCTGAAACTTTGTTTCATATCAGCTAAAATGTCACACACGCAGCTGGGCAATCCTCAATACTGGGACACGGACAGTGCCTTCGTCACAGATAAACCAACCGACATTAAAGAACAGCAGCTTTGTTTTTCCTAATAGGTATCAACAGCGGTATTGATTTTAGAAGCTATGGCTGTGTTTTGTTGTGAGATTCGCTTTGACCCCTAGCTTTCTACACAGAAAGTGAGGAAGATAAAGGTTTTTAAAGAACTTTAAAATCTGTATTATTCAAGACTTTTGCTTACACCCAAATAATTTCAATTAAACGATAACATTCATGGCAAACGACGTTTGCAATGAGAAATGACGTACAGATGTCAAGCTGTACACGTTAGCTTATTTTTATTTCAGAATAATTTTAGTAAGTTTGATATAGAACAAACTGAGTATTCTTTCCAAAACATCAACAGCTGAATCACTAAAAAATAAAAAATGACAGACAACTATACAATAATTTAAGTTTATGCAACAGAGGAGAATGCATTATAGCTGCATGCTTTAAATTACAAGGACATACATTCTGAGCACATACAACCATGGAGAGAAATTTGAGCAATAATGGTGACCTAAAGGCTGCTTAATAAAGCATGTTAAAGTGCTAAGGAGTCTGACACTGTAAAGCACAGTTTTTACAATAAAAGATGTATTGGGTTAATATGGCTACTCACTGATGCTTACCTGACTAAATATCTTTGCACATTAAATCAAAGATACTCACAATCAGTCTTAAGATAAACCAGCTTTCAAATTCTCTAATAAAGAGCAAGCACTTCTCCTACTGAAAACAGTGGAATTTCACAATGTGCTTTTAAAAACTATGGCAAGAATCAGAACAACAAAACTCCTGATTTTATATTATTCTGGTTGCTATTTCAGGGACTTTAGCAAGCAGTTACCATGTAAACAGAGATGAGGGGGAAAAAACTAAAAAAAAAACCCCACACATGCTCATAAGAAAATAAGTTTAATGTGCTAAAACATACACAAACATCTGTAGCAGTACTATTAAAAATATAAATTTACAGGAAATTATGTTGATTAATGAAAACAAATTAATTCCAGTGAATGAAATTAAATACAGCACTGAAACTCATTGCTGAGCCCTAAATACACTGATGCAAAAAACAGAAGCTCAAAGACTGAATTGCACCTCCAAAAGTTGACATTATTGTAATTTTTAAGATAAGTGTTTGCAACTATACACATTCCAAAATATTTTTTCAATATCGATCTTTATATTACAACATATTTACATTCAAAGGCAAACGACTACAGCTCAGCTCTTACTGTCCTCTGGGAATAAATTAGTTGATCTCTAGGGCTATAACCATTCTACATCAACATTTAAAATACATAATAGCGTTCTAGGCATTACATAAGTTCCCAGATAAACATATAAAACTACCAAAATAAACTAGGTCTAAATACTGAAGCCCGTAAAAGACCTGAATTACTGCACACTGATTTTAGGATTTTGAGCCCAACTGTGTATCCACGAGGAATATAATGACGTTATATTGCTTTTATTGCTGAAAATGTAATCCCAGCAAAGCACAGGAGGAATGAACCATCCGCAACCCAAACAAACTTAGTGAATACAAAATGAAAAGCAACATCAATTTCACTGCAGACAAACCCAGTCACACAGATTAAGCAAGCACAATACTGGTACGTCTTATCTCTGACCACAGGAGGAGGGTAGACAGATTCTACAGGATGAAGAAATTCAGACTATGTAATAGGCAGAATCAATTGTTACCTGCCTCAATCAATGCAGCTCCACTTTCACTGTTCAGCAGCTCACAAATAATTAAAGTTATCCTGGACAAAAACCTCATCTGTAATGACTAGCTAACCGCCACCATGACAAACTTCAAAGTCAGTGATATCAATCTGAATTCAATAGTGTGGAACTGGATATAGCTGATGAATAAGTATGAATCTTACCCTGATGGTCCATGCACGCACTTCATCTGGGCCTGCAGTGAAAAAGTATTCTAGTTGGAGTGCTGCATATCCAGCCTTAATGATCTTTGCTAAAGCACTGAAAAAAAAAAAAAAGGAAGGAATCCAATTCATTCAGCATATACACATAAAACAGCTAAATGTGCCAAGTAATCAATTTACGTGGAAAGACACCACATATTTTGAAGATCTTAGGGTCTACTTTTAAACAGAGCAATAATTGCAGTAGCCTTTTACTTTGAACTCTCTTCAGAAGAACTACTTTTTTACTGCAGAATCATAAAGATAGTATTTTGATTTGTTTATTTGGCAGGCTACAGAAACATGGGATAAATATAAATCACCCTATGAGGCAGTACTCTTGGTCTCATGCAATTTTCAGGACTCCAGGTCATGAAAGCATCTCTCTTTGACTGAAATTCAATATTGAAACAATTTATTATAGTTCTTCAGAAAATTATGACAAAATTTTCTCCAGTGTCCTTATTCCCCATGGATGACGAAACAGTTTTGGTGATCGTTTCTTCTCAAAAATATACATAACTAATACCTATGTTATAATTAAAACACTGTACAGAGATGACAGATGACAGTTAAAAACTTAATTTAAAATAAATCTTTTCACTCTGTCTCATGGTAAAGAAAGGAGAAGATTCTCTCTTTATAATGGTAATTACTCTGTCATTTATTATTCTATCAGCGCAAGCAATTAAATTACTGCAAGGAAATAGTTGATAATAAAGTGTAGGGAAAATGAATGCTAATTAACCTTTGTGTCATGTTCTCTTCCAGATACTTCTGTTTCTCCTCAGCACTCATATCTTGCAACTTGAGTTCCAAGGCCCCACTAAAAGGAATGACCAAAGCACCCGGGTCGTGCTTGTCCACCCACTCTTTAATTTTTATCAACCTGTAGACAACAAAGGGCACAACATTATCTTGTAGTGCATGCATGGCTGTACCACATTCATTATTATCAAGTAGCACATACATATTCATAAGAATTGCACGGATTTATGATGCCATCTTTTTGTGTATTGCTTTCCAAGGTCAAGGCATTAACAGGCAGCAATTGCTTCAGGTGTACTCCATTAACATTTCACTGTTTCTTGGTTTCTGTTTGGCATTTAATCTATCAGAAATAGGCATAATTTGGGACAATAACTAGGTGTTTGGTAGAGGTTAAGTACTTGCAATCTAAAAAGTGAATAAAACTTTCTGAGAGAAAAATGTACTTCCAAGAATGATATTTATCAACTGCGGTAAAACTGAGGGCCTTCCATTTTTCCTGACTTTTTTTTTTTTTTATATTAAAAAAAAAGGTATCTCAGTAGCTAAGGCTGCTGATGTTAGAGAAAGAAAAGAACACCACACTCCTATACAGCACGCTGCACCTGCTTTTTCTGGCTATTGATCTTGGAGTATGCCATAGCTGATCAATACAGGCCCACGTTTCTACTAGTTTTTCCCACCTTTCTACTGTTGTCCCAGGACAAAGCTTCTGGACACTATATTATGATTATTTTTAAATAAAGAAAAAAATTTCCTATTACTCTTCATCTTCAATAACTGGCAGCATTCACAATAGTTTGTTGTTCATAATTTTTTTTAGTTGAATGAAACAACAAATTTAGAGCTACAAATGCATAGTTCTTGAATGTTCATTATCCTACTAAAGTTAACAAAATTGGCAGCCTCCTGGCAGCCAGGAGGGCCAAGCATGTCCTGGGGGGCATCAGACACAGCATCACCGGGCAAAGGAGGGGATTGTCCTGCTCTGCTCTGCACTGGGGTGGCCTCATCTTGAGTGCTGGGGGCAGTTTTGGGTACCATAATATGAGAAAGATAAAAAGTTCTTAGAGAGTGTCCAAAGGAGACCAACAGAGGGGGAGGCCGTATGAGGAGCGGCTGAGGTCATTTGGTCTTTCAGCCTGGAGGAGACTGAGGGGAGACCTCACTGCAGTTACAACTTCCTTGTGAGGGGAAGAGGAGGGGCAGCACTGATCTCTTCTCTCTGGTGACAGTGACAGGACCCGAGGGAACGGCCTGAAGTTGTGTCAGAGGATTTTTTGGGTTGGGTGTTAGAAAAAGTTTCTTCACCCAGATGGACAATGCTGTCAGGCATATGGTGTGGCTCTTGCGGATGTTTTGTGCAGGGTCAGAAGCTGGACTTAATGGGCCTTGTGGGTCCCTTCCAACTCAGAATATCCTGTGATTCTGTGAAAACTTCACAGCAATGGATGGTGTTTAAAAAAATCTTTAAACACAAGCATCACATTCATGACTGCAAGTATTTACTGTAAGCTTAAGGGAACATTTATAAATTACCTGTGGGGAGTTCACTACTGTTAACAGGACACTATTTCTGAACAGGTATGAATGGTAAGAATGACAGCTCTATGCTCAGCAAACACAGGAGCCACAGGAATACTTCCTGTACACGAATAATCAAATTACAAAACATAGTGCTTTGGGTGCCAGCGATGTTTCAGACCTGAAGCACCCACCATACAGCACAGGGCTTTATGCTTGCTGAGTTCTTTTTCTTAGTCCTGCTAATCTGCAAGATTTAGACTAAGGTTTTAACTGCTATTATACTAAAGTGCTTTGAAACTGTGGCCTGCAAACCTTTAAATAATCAATGCAAATGTCACTTCAGAAAAAAATGAACTGAACCACAAGTTCATCAACACACATTTGTCAAAGAAAATAGCAGGGGATCAGAGCTATTATGAGATTAAGTGCATGGCCAACTGAGTAGGGTTTTAGATGGGACAAAGAATATAGAAGTTCACTCAACAGTTTTCACACGTTTGTTATATAAGGCTGGTCTTCTATCATTTACTTATGTAAATACCCAGCCAGTGTTTTTCAATCCTCATTATACTAATCTTTTTTTACCTCCAGTTATCCAGTGAAAACACAGGCTGGTATCCAGGACTGACACTGAAACACTACTGCCTTCAGAAACATCTGAACTGAAAATCACAATTAAGGTGTGTTTCTCAATGTGACATGTGACATTTAACAGCACTTCTAAAACTGACATTTGTAGTTAACTAATTTATTTTGGCTAACAAATTGGGTATGGAAGTTCAGAGCTTTTAAATGCCAACATTTTACAGAAAATATATCTCAAAATGAATCTACAAGTTGTAAGGGTACTTCAACATATGTGTGTACATCCTTTATAGATTTTTTTAAGGAATGATCTAACACTGGTCTCTGGACTAATTAAATAATGTAACATGTGAAGAAAGATGGAATGAAATGTGTAAACTTGAAAAAGTGAAATGAGCATGAAAGTAATGTCAAAAATTGGATTAGAATTCCGTTTGGTAAATATGGTCATCATAACTAATAAACTAAGAACTATTGTGGAACAACAAGATAAGAAATAATTACTTTGGCTAAAACACCAATTCAGAATAATAATAGTCTTAGACTGTCATTTTAACAGCTTTTCTATTGAGTCCTTAGAGGGATTATTTGCATTCCTCAGGTATTCTATTGTACGATTCAGATGAATAAAGACTTACAAATCATTCCTCTACCGCCAGTGTGAGACTTTGATCCAGTGAATACACCATTGTACCTTAACTATAATTGGCAAAAAACCTGACAGTGTAGAGCATCACAAGCTTAATAACAAAGGAGAATATCTCAAAGTGTTGACAGACGATCTTCATAATGCAGGAGCAGAGCTGGTACATTTTAGCAATAAATGAGCACTGAGGTCTAAAGGTCTCTGAAGTGACTGACATCAGACCTGCTACAGCCTCACTAAAAGAATAAGGTACTGCATCCCACTCTGTACAGACAGTCAGGTTCTCTGCCCGAGTCTTTTACTTTTGTGACTTTCAATGTCACAGGAATTACTAAAAAAGCACCAAGGAATTCCCCTAAATGTGATCAAAATAAAGAAAATCAACAAAAAAGTAAACACTCAAATATAAATATTGATATATTTCAAAATTACATTTTCCCCAAAGCAGAATGCTTAACTAATAATCAATAAAATAATAGTGGACATTTGCTTTCCTGTTAGGGATAACCAAGTGTGCCAAACAGAACAAAATGGTCTTAACAAATGGTAACAATTAATGTCAAAGTCTGTTTTATTTGAGCACATAATTTTTCCAAAGAAAATTATGTATGTCTGTAAAAGGACAGCATTAGTACACTAATTTTGGGCCTTTGTTAAGATAAGCAAATCCTCCATTATTTCCTGCTATACTTGAATAATGAAGAGTATTGGATTTTATTCTTAAAGACTTTTGACACTTAAAAAACCCCACTGCACACTAAAATGTAACAAAATGAAAAGTAAAAAACTACCAAAAAGTAGAACTGGCAGCATCAATGACCATGATTAACAGCTGAAACTACTTTAAGAAACAAGAAACTGCTCAAGATGAAAACCCTTCTTAACAAAGTAAACCGAAAACTAAGTGAAAACAGTGTAACAGCACAGGATTTCTTCAACATCCAACAGACTTTCCTGACTGAGGTGGCTTGGTTCCTCCCTTTTGCATGGAGAGGAGTGTGCCAACAGCAACTACAGATGGTTCCTGAATTGAAATCTGATTGATGCCAAAAACCAGACAAAATATATTTTCTGGAAAAAAATACAGGGCCAAGAGACAGCAAGACATCCATTCATTCTGTGACAGCAAGCAGAAAAGCACATTACAACTGTGTAAAAGCCCGACACAAGAACAAAACCACGGCAAGTGCAAAACCAGATCTCATCAACTTGCAAGTGAAGGCAGCACTCAAAATTTTGATCAGGGAAAACATTGAAGAGGAATTCAGATGCTCATTTCCACCTAACACTGTGACTGTTGTTTGATAAGGACGTAAGGAATACCAGCAGCATTATCAGCATACCTAGTAAACCACAGGTGCCAGTGACTTCAAGTGCAGATGGATCAGGACAACTACCAGAGCTAACTCCTATCCTAAATCAGGATGCAGAAGACCTTAGAGAATGGTTTAAAAATGAGGGCACTCACTGAGAAGGCCAATAAGCAAAGAGCACCAGAAAGGGGAGTTGTGCAGAAGGGAGTGCCTTCACTTTAAATGGCGATGCTTACTGAAGGCAGAAGAAACCAAAACCTGCAGCCAACCAAAAAAAAAAAGGTATAAAAGTTGCAGAATGTACATTACCTACAAATCAATATTTGAGAGAGTTTCACATGAGAGATCCAGCTGGGAACAGAGACAGAGTTCAGATGGAAATCTGAAGTAGTGACGGAAGAGAGAAGCTGCAGAGAAAGCTTAAGCTCAGTGGACACCTGCAAGACAAGATGATCTGAAAAACTGACCCCTGAGAAGAAAGGTGATTTGTGAAAGTATGCTTTTGTACAAGTAAGACCAAAAAAACCATCTAACTCATGGAAGAGACACAATTGTTTTTCTGTTCTACACCTGAACTATGAGCAGAAAACGGAAGAAACAAAAGAGCATGGGAGGGAAAAAGAAAACACCAGGCAGCAGAAGAAGGAAAGAAACACATGTAGGTAAGATCAAACTAAATGATCAAAATACATAAAAGAGTGAAAAAAAGATCCACAGATAGGAATGAGAACAAGAGAACTCAGAAATTCCAACAGGCTCTTCCTGTTGGCAGTTCTGAGCAATCCTGATTTTTAAAACCTTCTAAACTCAATCTGCTGAGTGCTTGCTCCCTACTGTTGAAAAGTTTTCCATAGGTGTAGTCTAAGCTACCTTTATTTTAGTTAAACTGAGCCTATAGGCTGTGGACCAGGAATAAACACTCCCTATTTATATTTTTTATATTTTAGGCAGTTTTTGAGTTTTTCCACATATTACTTATAACTTAAAACCTTTTTCTTTGGACTCTCTTCAATTGGTCTATAAGTTTCTGAAAGCACACAGTATCTGATGCACTTCTCAGAGCTTTTAAAAATGTCTTATAAACTAAAAAACAGCTAGAGGATTAACTCATTTTTCAGGTGATTTTCCTGTTTATTAAACCCAGTCTAGCATGTGCTTTTTTGTGACAGCACCACAACATTATCTCATGCTCAGGTTATAACTTACTGCATGACCCTGTTTGACTAGCTATTCTTAATACTATGTTTGCATAGTTGATTATTCCTGTATAAAATCCTTCTCAGGAGCTGCACTGTGGCTATTTTTTCCTAATGATTCCTTCTATTTCTTGAGATGCTCCTAAGTTTTAATTTTGTTCTATACATATATGGACATCTCCTAGACTGGGGGTCATCTCCAGATTTAACAAGAGTGCTCACCATGCAGCTCATTAATGGAAATACATAACAGTATTCAACCAGTAGCTGCTTCTGCAGATCTCATAATGAGATATTCTTTGTTTGGAAAGTGTACCACTGATAACCATGCTCTGTGTATTATCTTCCAACCAGTCTTGCACATTTAACTTCCAGTAGATTCCATCTAGCCAATATTTCCTATCTTGTTTATGAGAATATTGTAATGCACTGAAGCCTTTAAAGGCTTGATAAAAATCCCAATATGCAGTATATTTTTTTACTGTATGCAATTAAATTTACCACAAACAAAATATTAGACTCATCTGAAAATCTAGACAAGTAATGAACAATCAACATGAATTTGTGAAGACAACTGGGCTGCTTTTAGGGGATTAGAAAATTGAATTGTTCCAACTTTTTTCTTGAAATTGGAAGAAAATACATCAACTTCAAAATACCTTGTTCCTTCTCTCTTCTTTTTGGTTTTTCTTTTCTTTCATCCATTATCCACAAATTATCTAAAATGATGATGGGTCAGGCAACAATTGTTTCTTTTGCCAGGTCCCAGAACTGTGAGGACCACTAGGTTTAGCTGATTTGGTAGGATGGGAGAGGAAGATCTAATCTACCTAAGCACCAGTACTGCATGACACAGTGCCTAGGTGATGTCCCTCCCTTCCGTTCTGGCACTGTGCACAGACTCCACAGAGATCAGGTCCCACTGTTCTCAGTGCTGTGCACAGATGAGGATAATATGTATATGTATTCTTATAGAGATCACAAAGAGTCACAGCTTCAGTAAGCTTTTATTCCAAATTTCTATAATTAACAAACGATGGGACGGTAAAAATAACAGAACAAATGTATATAATGACTGTATCACAGAAATGGTCTGTGGCAGAAGTGAAGAAGGGGAAGTGGAAAGCACAGGTGGTTCTCACTCCGCTGTATCGGAGCACTGTGCTCTAGCCCTTTATTGCTACCTGCCCTTCTCTGAGTATCCCTTTCTTCTTGCATTACATAAGGGGAAAGGATGACGAAACAGGAAAACATTAAGGAGTAAAAAGGTACCTTCTTCCTCACCATAAATCTTTTATGAAGTTGACAAATCTACAGAAGGTTTGGGAGTACCTGTTACAGACCTTGGCAACCACGTCTTAAATCATCAGTGATGCTTATAAGTTTATTTTTTTATTCCCTGTTCCCAGCTGGCCAGATGAAGCACAGCAATCCTTCAATTTCAAAAGGCCTTTTCCCAGCCCTCACCTGCAAACGCTTTCTAGAACCAGTTCAGAACAAAAGCACTGCCTCCACACACTGGGCTGCTCTCTGGCCAAGAGCCTCCTCTGAGCCCCTCAGGACAAGAGCTTCAGGAACTCAGCACTGCATTTGTCCTGCACATCCTGAATGCTTTAAGCTCCTCAATACTTCCCACAGTCCGATGTCCGTACCACCTCCAGTGTTTAGTCACTGCATCCAGCTGAACTTTACAAGAGGCCATCATGGAGAACCCATCTCACATGTTAGATATCACTCCCATCTCCTAACACAGACTGACTTGAGCCTCGAAACAGGAAGTGGAACAGTCCTTAAAATTCCTTACCTTTTGGGGACTTGCCACACATACCACAATCTCAGGAATCTTATGACAGAATGGGTATACAAATACTTCATTCTACCAGATTCAGATTTCACATTTTTTAACTTCATTGTAATTTCAATTTACACTGTATCAAAAAAAGAATCATAGAGGTTCCTGATCAACACTGTCATTTGACATTTATTATAGACGGGTTTATAACTCTTTAACAGCCTCCTTTGAAATGTAAGTAATCCCAGGTTCTCTACCTCGTGTGTGTCAAAGCAAGTTCTCCCAGAGCCTTGATCTCTGTCATGGCCATTATCTTAAATCCCCAATAATTCTGCAAAATCATTTGTTAGATGGGGTGACCAGTATTGCACCTACTATTTTATTTATGTTGCATCCCAGATTTTAAGGAAACATTTTCAGAACCTGGACGTGAGCTTCTCATCCCATTCCTTACCTGTCCAGATGTTACTCTTGCTTTTCTGCTACCAGCTGCACATGGAGCAGGGCCCCTACCAGCATTCTCTGTAGGCATACTCAAACTGTTCACCAACAAAAATAATCCAGTAAAAAAGCAGCTTTTGGAGGAAGAATTTAGTTCTTTCACAGTCCACTCCAGCTGTTTTCTTTTAAAATGGACCAGTTCACTTTCCCACATACCCTTAGAACTGGCTGTGCCAATCTAACTGAAGGGTGCTGCAGGAACAGGTGAAGACTACAAAGGACACCCTATAAGGGTGTCTTAAGTTAGCCTACCACCCAAAAACCACCAATGCCATGGAGCCAAGTTCAATCAGCAATTTTGTTATTTATTATTGAAGATTCTTATACATAGCAGGACTCCTGAGGAAAAATTATCCCATAGGAGATCACTTATAAATGGATTCTTCTAGGCAGAAAACACCAGTTGACAAGGGAATTAAAAAAATCAAGGCAATATTCCAAAAATCCCTATCAAAGCACTTTACGCCCTCAAGACACAGTTCTGTTAACAAGTTAACATAATATGGTAGTAGCAGAGGGTTCCCAGCTTCCCCTGTCTAGAGAGCTACCCAGAGACAGAGGCTGTTTAATGGTATGCTAAAAACACATAAGGACACAATGCTTACAACTCTATATGAGTGACCAACCACTTTTCGAACATATTTCATATAAAGACTTGGCTTAACTGACATGAAACTTTTTTGGTTTGCAAGATGTGGAAACTATGGAAGAAATAATAACAGAGAACATGAACCTGTAAATCAAGGACACAGTAGTTAATGGACAAAATATTTCTGTATCTAGAAGAAATGAAGCATGCATAACAGAAAAAGAAAGCTCATGGCCTACAACCACTTTGAATTAAAAAATATCAAGATGGTGGAAAGACAGAGACAAAGAAGTAAAATAAACCAGGATGACTTTTTCTGCTGATATATACAGAGCTCCCAGTAAGAAAAGATTTTTCAGTACATTATACAGCTTATATAATCCAACAAAAGGTCAGTCAAGGTAACCCTATTTTAAACACTTGTAAGAAGTATCATTCATGAAGAACAAAGATCTTAAAATCCATTTTTAAAACATTCGCTTCTGATCTAATTTCCAAGACCATAGTAGCACCTCTACCCAAATTATGGTCCCCACTAAGGCGATCAAAACCAATTGTCAATTGGTATCACAACCAAAATCAATGATGACTTAAACAATAAGGAAAGTGGTACTACACTGCCCCTGTAGCACCTGCCGGCACGTGAAAGGCTTACAATCTAGCTCTCCTTGGTTCACCAATTGTGAAAACTAATTCTGTCTTAACTAAAAAGACAAAAAAGAGATAGCTGTTGCTGTCAGCAAGGATCAAGAACAGTCAAGACCAAACTCCTGATGAACCCATGTAACAACAGAGACTGCAACAAACTGTGCCTATGACATTTCCTAGCTATGGGCAAAAGCCCCACTTGAGCACATATACTTTGGACCAGAAAGATGCTTTTAAAGTCACATCTTGTCATTCTTTCTGCTGGCATTTATAAAATGCATAGTTTGGAAAGGTTATCTTGAAAAGTATAACAAAATAATTTAACAATTACTCATTCATAAATTATAGAAGGAGGAGCAAATCTCAGTCACAAGACTTCCATGCAAAATGATGATGACTGAGATACTATTACAGATTAGTAGAAAGAGCTCCTATTCCATAGTCAGGCTTATGCTATGGCATGGCAATTTTAAATTTTGTCTCGACAGGACTTCTTTATGCCACACGGAAAACTGTATTTTCAAGAGTCCTGGACAATGTAAGACAATTTATATCAATGCTATAGTAAAGTCTCAAATATATAAACACCCAAATATACTCACTCAAATATACACTCAAATATATAAACTCATAAAAAGTTACAAGCCATTCATAAACAGCGTATTGACAAAAAAACCCCAAAGAGGTGATGCCTTAACAAGAGAAAGTTTACATGAAATACACAATGGAGAACATAATTTTAAATTCATTTTATTAGTTATTTTATTTTATTATTCATTATTTTAAAACTTATTTTATTCTTTAATTCTTTTATACACTATGTGCATGCAAGCAAATACCAAGCCATACTCCCAGACAAAAAATAAGATCTACATAAAAATCCCACGTAAGGAAATAAATATAGACTAACAATACTTGAAATAAGACACTATAAAGACTAATTGGTAATGTATTTATCTACTCTTAATTAAAAATCCTGCAATGAGTAACACAATGCAGACTATGACATTGTTAGTTTTGGCTTTCACTGAAGTCACACAAGAATTTAATGAAACCTAAATAAACTGGGTCAGCATATTTCCCCCTAGCTCTCTTACTGAAATATCCTCTCCTTCTCACAAAAGATAGAGGGAAATGCCTTCCTCACTTCTCCAGAATTAGCCTGTGTGATCTTAATTGCAGAGCCTCTCCAGACCAAAGAATTCACATGAATGTTCTCTTCCTTTATCAGTTGTTAAAAATTACTTAAGTATTAAAATTGCAAGAGTCAAATATTACTACAGTAAGAATATTTGATTTAAAATAATAAACCCTGCTTACTCCCCCTGCCCCCTTGGGCCATTAACAACTACTTACTAACATTTTGTGATCGCACAACACTAAAATTCTATGTTTTAAGAAACTATTTTAATGAGATGAGTAAAAAGAATCACAGAAGCTGGTGACACTGGGCTAAGTTGTGGGGTTTTTTGATGAAAAAAAGATCAAACTTGCTATTAGGCTATTAGCCTATTCCATAGGCTACTCAACAAAAGAGAAATTAACTTTGGCATTTATCCAGAGAAAGAACATCCCCTAAGCTCTCAGTATAACAACAAAAGTGTTTAGTTGAATGGTTAATATTCAACCTAGAGCAACTCAAACTATACAAGGCTTTATTTCAGACCCCTGAATCAGATACCTAATCTTGCTCTGCTCCTTATATAGTAATGAAGTAGGAGGCTCTTCTGAGGGCAATTCAGAGGACTTAAATTAGGCCTCCCTTTCTCATTTTCATCTTAAAGCATCTCCCCTCTCCTCTTTTCACAGGCTGCTTTAGAAACTAACCCTCACCTTATGTGCCTAAGACACTCACATAAAATTATGTGATGTGCCTCCGTCTTACCTCCTGCTGATAAACTTCCCCAAAATAATGTCTAATAAATACAACAGCATATACTGTACTGTCATATGAACATGTCCATGTCCAAGTAAAACACTAAACGAGTTCAGGATTTGCACAGCATGCAGAGATGCCTTGTATAAAACGTACTTCACTAATTTGAAAAGCTGTCACAAAAATGTTCAATTCCACAGACACAGTCTGTTTACCTGTCTAAACTATGGGGAAATGAAAAAAAATTAACAATGTCTGAATCATCTACTAAAACATACTTGTCCTAGGGGAGCAGTTACTTTGATTTTTTTCAGAAGCCAGAATAAGTATCTGGATCAGTGTCACACTTCATTTATCTGACAGACTAAAGGATCTGTTAGACACAGAGATTTTTAAGGCTGAAAATGGAATGACAAAGTAAATTTCTGTCAGAAGTAAATAATCTTATTCTGTGGGTGGGTATGCACAAAACATTTTTATTTGCAAGTACAAAACTAAAATTTGATTTATTATAAAACTGTTAGTTTACCTATCCTCATTTTTGTATCAGTTATGGGATTAGGAAGCATTCAACACCCTCAGCAATTTCAACAATAAAAAAATAATTTGACTGAAGAGAACTCCACCTTGAAGTTACAGTGCTCTGTGGTATGCTTTACCCTCACAAACACTAGCACTAACAATAGGATCAAAAAGCCAAATCAAAAAAGCAAGTTACTTTATTTTTGTGACTTGGCCCAGAAACCATTTTTCAATAGAAAGTCAGAACATAAGCCCAAAAACATACTAATTCATGTTCAGTCTCTTCTGAGTAAAGAAAAGGCTCCATGTGTGGTGGCAAACATGATAGTTGTCAACATAAATGAAAATGTTCATGAATAAAAAACAGGCTGTTATAAAGAGCTAATTATAATATTACTATCAATTGCTAGCTTGCGCTTGCAAATCTTTCATATCATATAAATGCATTGTTTTTGACGTTTCTCTGTAGCTAAACATCACATCATTTCACTTTTTCAAAGTAGTTCCAACATGCATGGGATATACTATAAGGAATGTGATCTGATCTACAGTTACACTGAAAAGAAAAACTATGACATAAATGCGCGGTCATTCAGAACGTAAAACATTCATCATCTCCCAAGGAAAAAAAAAAGTCTAGACTTCTAACAGCCTCTATAAAATGATTTCTACTTTCTGCATATTCATTCTTGCTATCCAAAACAGCAGTTGAAAACACTTCATCCAATTATGTGAATGATGACAAAAATAATACATACATCCAAAGCACAACTGACATCGTGAATTATTCAACTTGTGTCCAGATGCTTTCTTATCATAAGAAATGCTGTTTATTTGCTTAAGGCAACCACCTACACTCTTCCAGCACATACATTTTGAGAAATGTTTCAGTAACAATGAACATTTCAATGACATTTTCAAAGAAAAGCACTGTTCCTATATTAATGCTCAGATGTTTTCTTCTGTTTTAGAAGCAGCATAGAATTTAAGCTTGGAAAAGACCTGCTCAACAGGGAAGAGCCCTAGTAAGTAACAGATGGTTAAAAGTAGACCTAGCCAAAGGAAAAATACTAAAAAGTCATACTGGGTAGCTATTCTGGGACATGGTAGTCTACACATTTCTCCACTGAAGAGTCATTTAATCAACATACACAATGCAATTTTAGTCTTAGTTTGGTTGAGCAATGACACCATCAAAGAAGAAATGATGACAGAAAATAACCTTGGGTAAACACAAGTAATCCGGTTTAGAGGAAAAAATAAGCATGTCCTGATAAATTTATTCTCTCATTGATACGACATATGATTTTCTGTGCAGGAGAAATATATCTATAAAGTATTTGATAGTGTGCTGTGTGTGAAACTACTCATTCAGCTGGAGAAGAAGGGAAAGTGGATTTGTAGAGACTGAGAACTGAGCAATGCACTGGATATGATAACAGGAGAACAACTTGGTCTTTTAGGGTACTAAATCAAACTTCACCAGGATCAAACTTAAGACTGATCTTGTTAAATACATTAATGACCTTGACACAAACATTAGTTGCATGCAAATTTTATGTTCAATACAGGAGCAAGAGACATTTTCTTCAAGGAAAGTCACCATCATCGTCAATTGGAAGTGACATAGAAGGGAGATCAGACTGGGTTAGTGTTCTTCAAAGCAACTCTAAGCCGCCAGGACAATGCAACAGGGAAAAAGCAAATATCCCCTACAGATCCCACTGGAAATGCTTCCCTTTGCTTAACAGGATGTATTACATCTGCATACAAGGCATTCCTGAAAGCACATGGAGCACTACGTGCAGCTGTGGTCAGCTAAATTCAGAACAGGTCTAAGATTATCAGAGAGATGGGAACCTCATGTAAATGACAGAGAAAATTGATAATGCCTGCTTCAAATAAGTACAGGAGGTAAACACCAATTAGATAAGATACTATTTGGTCTACAGGACAAAGCTGCCTGAACCACCAATGAAATAAGCCAGCCATGGAAAAACACAGGCTGTAAATTAGCAGAACATTTTCAACCCAAGGCAGCAGCAAGGTTCTGTGAACTGCTTCCCAATACTAAGTGCAGAACAATCAGCTACTGTTAAAAAAACCCCAAAAACAAACCACCACCTTAATTAATTTATGGAAGTCATTATACTGTGTAGCTACCAACAATAACTGGTTCTGTACTGAATGCAGAGAAGGGATTACAGTAATTTAGGGATTACCATATAGTTACAAGGAAGCACTACACTTTGTGAATTCAGAAGTACTTAAACACTATGCAGAAACACACAGGAGAACAAAGAAGTCTCAATTTCATACAAATCAAGTTCCTACACCTTTTGTAAGAACCAATGCCTTCACTGGGAAGAAGGCGGAAAGAACTCAACCCCCACATACTTAACTTGGCTGGTGCTGGCTAGATGACCAGCAGCAGCAGGACTGTCAGACTGATGCTACCTGTGTTCAGTGCCTGATGTCACTGCTTTTTAAAGAAGGAGTATAAATTCAGGATCACTGTCGTAAGGAAACGACTCAAAACTCATGGACAACCAGACTTGATGAGTTCTGCTCTTCCAAAATAAAATGTAAATAAAGTCAGAAGTAGCCCGTTATACCATACATAGTTACCAGTATCACTCACAAGGACAGCACAGGTAAAGCAGAAGAGATGGCTGCAGTACTTGTATCGTAGCTTGGCAGTAAGTCATCTCATAACTTGGACAAGGTACAATTTTTAAAATAGCACTAATAATAGCACTGGACTTGATCATACTAACTGGTCAAATGAAGAAAATTAAGAGCAGTGTAATTTTAAAATGTGCAAAATTTTTAAATGAAATTTTCCTACTTGGTATCACAAATGGAGATCTAGAAGAGACAAAAGTAAAATCCAGTCCCTCATCACCAAATCTCCAGACATGTTAAAATGCCTTTAACATAAGGCCTTCCTTCTACAGTCTCACATCAGTATCAAGTTTTGCTCCAGAAAAAGGGAATCCCATCATCAGGAGTCTCATACCTACCAACCCTACTGCATCTTCAAGAGCAAGCTTGTCCTTTTCATGGAGCAAGGCTGGCTGTAAAGGAAAGGTATACCCCTAAGCAGACAACAGGACAGGGCAGGACACGGATTCTGAAATGCACTGACAACCTTCATTGTGACATTTTCTGACTTTGAAATGTGTCCCATTACAGCATTAAGACACTTAATATAGCAGCACATAATTTCCAATTTATAAAAAAGCAACCAATAAACATGCTGGATTCCAAACTGAATGTACTCATAATATATCCGTTACATAAACCTATCTTTGAGTTAATGGAGCTACAGTGAGCATTTGCCCCTCAGACAACCAGAAGCTGTTCTGCTGCAAGGTGTCACAGGTACTTGCTAAGAGCACAGAAACAAAAAGACATAGTACCTCTGAATTTCAAGCCATGCTTTCCAAGGAGAAAAATCTAGTGAGTACAGTTTCTTCTGACCTTTTCCCCTAAAATATGGCCACTTTCCCATCCAACAGTTCTTCACATTCTGTTGCTCACTCTCCTTTCTTCTCCCAGCATTACTCTCCAGTCTTCAAAGCTTTCCATCCTGGTCCAACAACTCTTTAGCAAGATGCTTCCAAATGCAACCCACAGAACAGACATTTCTTCACTGAATTCACACCCCCTCCTACCCTTGCTTTGGTCACTCCCACACTCCTACTTCCTTTTTTCTCATTTGCAGGGCTACCAGTTCTGCTCCCAGTCACAGACCTACTTCCTGTTCAGTTTCCTTCATGCTTCAACATACAGAGGTACATCTGAGGCACTTCCAAATTCCTGTTAGGTCTGCTCAACTCTTAAATTTAGCAACAGCTATCTCAAAGAAAAATTCCTTAGCCACTGCGCATCGCAGTATTTAGCATTATGTTAAACATCTACCACTGTACCTTCTTATAATTTTGTTTAAAAATAAATGGTACAAATACTGACATTTTGAAATTTGTTCTGCACAAATCCAATGCATATTGATGATTTTTCCCACTAAAAGGAGGACAAAGTAGTTATGTAATAGGCTAAAATAAACAAGGCTCAGGTATAAAATACCAATTTAATAAACAAAATGAAACAAACAACCTACTGTACAGTTTAAGTACCAGAGACACAATAAAGATGAATCTTACCAGATACATTCCGTAAAATCTATTGTAAAAAAATATTAGATACAAGTCCTTCAGCAGACTCTAGAAAAGCACAGAGCATATAGTTGTACTTCCAGTGCTTCCACTTATGAGATAAAATCTTCTATTTACACAGGAAAAAGAGAAAAAAATGGGAATCTAAATACAGCAATCTGAAACATGGTAACACTAACCAATGCTGCATCTTTCATTGAAGCAAAAATTTCTCTCAGAAAAAGATGCAGTTGATGGTTTCTCCAGCACATTCACAGTTATTGTATCTGTACTTCTGGTACAAACCTGTGGAGCCTGCAACAAGAAATGCCAAGAGTGCAAAAGACTTCGTATGACAATATTCTAGTCGTAGCTGTGCACGTCCTAAATTTTGCTTTTTACCACAAAGAAAGCCTAACTATACATTATAAATCAATCAGAAAGAGGACAGTTTTTTAATGCTTTAATAAAAATAACGCAAAGTATGGAACTTCACAGTGATGAGATGCCTAAACTAGAAGCATTTCCCTAGCTCTACTGCAGTTAAAAGAGATTACATAATAATCCTTTACAGAGAAAGCTCTTACTGAATTTGAAGAAAAACTTGTATGTTGCCATTTTCAGAAAAGCATCACGCTAAAAATGCATTCCATTCATTCAGAAGCAACCCAGATTCAGTACTATAGAAGCTAAAGGTACTGCTCAATGCAATGATTCATAGTTTCTCTAATAGGAAGATTCAGCAGTTTTCAGACGAGACCTTTATTCCCTCTCTGAATAAATGATGCCTGAAATTTTTATTCTTGTTCTAATGGAATTTCAATGGCCTTCACTGCAAATCTACTGGAAATTTTCGCATATTAAGTGGAAAAAATTAAATGATGTTAACCACATTTTAATGTGATTAAGGCTGACAGGGTCATTATTTCTGCTAATCACTCAGTTTAAAAAGCTCAAACAAAACTTTGTAACAGCCAACGGTTTTTGCTGTTTCTCTGTATGTCTACTGTAGTTGAGAATTAAAGCCACTACTGGATATGAAACACAGCACGTATCACAAAAGGATATATCAAATGTTTTCTGCAGTTTGTACATGGATTTCATCATAATTAATTTAAAATTTTATAAGGGGGGGGGGAATAATTCTTTCAGAATGTATAGCCCTTTACTTCTTTTGTCTTCCTCAGTCAAAAGACAAAACAGAACAAGGGAATATATATTTCTTTTCCTATAGGTCCTATTTGCTAGTGAAAAAGAGAAAGCATTTCTGCATGTCTTTACTTGAGCCAAAAGGTATGTGTAATCACAGAAAATAATTTCTTAGAGCGTGTCTGTTAGGCTCAGCATTAAGGAGAATGCTTGTTACCATTTTAGGTTGGTGTAAGCTGGAAGGTGGGCATAAAGAAGTGGAACAGAGGCAAGGAGCAGCAATGAAGAGCAAAGATTATATAGTTTTCAGAGTGCCTTGTAGTTCACTCTCATGGAGGATCAAAAATAGGACTGAAAATTAAGCAGACTGCTGTTCTGGTCACGAGCTCAGCTCAAGAGGTACAGCCCTACAGCCAGCCCTCTTGCCCAAAGGTTTGGCATCAACAGCAGCAGCTGTCAATGGAGCAACTGCCTAGGATCACAGAAGCTCTGAGGGTGATTGAACAGGGCAGGAGGACTTCAACTAAAAAAGAGACATAAGTTTGTCTATTTTTTATACTACCAGAGGAAGGGATATGTTGTTTGTGGGATTTATATTTTGTTTCTTTCTGGGTGGGAGGAAGCTGTTCACAGGTTTTCTTAGGCTTGCATTTTAGGCTTTTTGAGGTATTACCATTTTCTGTAAAGATGACCACTGTAATCCTTACTGCCTGCTTAATAATTAATACCATCCCCTGTGAATCATCATTTCTGGATGACCTGTACCTCTCATGCCATGTTATCTCTTTCCTTACAACCTCCCAACTTACAGATTATTAAAAAGAGAGAGAAAAAAAAAAGCATTTCAGCATTCCTATTAATTTTTTTCTACATAAGTAACTTGCTTATAGTTAAGTTACTTTAGAAGAAAAAGAAAGTGCAGCCAGACTGATTCACATTGATCATTCCCATATGGTTTAATAGATACATTTCAACCTTACTGAATCACTAAAAACTATAGTAAACAAGATCATTACCTTATTAACCTTAGGGTATGTGAAAAAGAATATTTTATTTCCTTTCCATTCCTTGGCAAAGTGTCTGAACACAGAGACTGTTAGATTTACTTTATGATTACAACAAAAAATGCTGACTAAAAAAGATGGTAATTAATTATACACAAGTCTTTTCATATAAGACTTTACTTCTACTTTACTTCTTTGTATCTAGCATGTACTGCCAACTGTATTTCAACAGCCAGCTGCTTTTTTTCCTAACAAACATTTGCTTCACACTTGAATACTTTCCATAACATGAAAAAAAGTCCAGTGACATTAGATGACTTACTATCAAGGAACAAACTATGTTAACATTGATACATTACAACTGTAGTTTTTGGTGTTCTCAAAAAGAAACATTATTGGTATTGTTGCACTTTCTAGTTTTAGTGTGAAGCCATGCACTAGTGCATCAACTAACAACCCCACTGAATTCTTGTGCTCATCTAAGAAGGGACCCTGCTGAATGTCCTAATGCATCTTATTGTGAATCTTCAGCAAATAAAACTTCATGTATGAGCTCATGATGTGCTTTGCTGCTGGAAAGTCACAGGCTCTGTGGGAAGCTTTTTATCTTCCCAGCAGTCAGTTCTCTGAGAACATCAGTGCAGCTACTGTAGTTACCTGTAGATTACTTGTATTTTCTCACATCTGTGTCCAGCAATCTAAACCATGATGATAAAGGGTCATTAGGTTTTGAGTGAGGAAGGGGATGGACTAGACAATTTGCTCTGATAAGCTCCTTGTTGCGAGTGCCAGTTTAGAATGTGAAATGCGGGGTTATGCACATTCTCAACTCAAACCCCAGTGCTCTCTGAGCACCAATTAAAAATCATACTCAGCCCATCTTAAACTACATGAACACACCTTACCTGAAATTTTTACAATTAAAATATTGCAATAAACTAATTCTGTCATGGTAAGAAGGACATCATCTGTCTATTAGCCACAAAAGAATTCAGGTACAATTACTAAGATAACTGCTGTTTGGAGCACAGCAAAGCAATTTCCCACAGTGGGGCTTACAGTTCAATTTACCAGTTGGGCAAATATTTTGTGCTCTGTAGTGGTCCACAGAGTTAACAGTTACCTGTAACATTTGAGTAGTGTTATACTTGGAGAAAACTTTTTTCAACCTAAACAGGTGTTTCAGCTTTATCCCTTCACATGAATACAGATTTTTTTCCAACACTTTTCTAAGAACTCTTTTAAGATTTTCGTTTAACATTAAATGCAAATTTTATGAAAGAGCCAATGGGTCTATTTTCCCATTCCAAGCTACTCACAATGACTTCTTGTAAGTGATAGGCTACTTGGAAGAGGAATGAGAATAAGCACAATGTCACCTATAAAATTATGTTAATCCTCAAGTAACTTGATGAGGTGGTAACAGGCTTTTTTCCTTTTTCCTTACGAGATATTCTTAACTCAGTAAAAAAATAATACTAATAAAAAACCCCCAATCATATGAACAATAATTAAAGAAGGCTGCATTCTCATATGAAGCAAACCCAGGTTATACCACAAATACAGTATACAGTTCCAATGACATGGCCAGTGACAGAACTGTGAGAAGCCTTTAAAATATTTATCATGAAGTTTTGTGTCAAACTGCAGAGAGTATCATGGTCTTATGTTAGCAACAGATAAATACATGGAAGTACAAACGAGCCATTGAATACTTCTTGGTCAAGGTACAAGCCATCACAAGAAATTCAGGGATTTAAGAGTATGAAGAATGTAATTCCTACACTTCCCTCTTCTTGAAATTAAAGATTAAAATAATTACCATTCAAACACTAATTCATCAGCTTAGATTGTTCAAAAGGGGTTTTCTCCATTGCCCTTGCAGAGATGATGATAACCTCCTATGTTGCTTTTGAGTCTTAATTTCAAGTCAGAAAAGAAAAACAGAAGGCTGATATTCTATATAAAAAGGTCCATTTCCAAATTAGAATAATTGTAACAATACATGAGCTCATAATGGATTTTCTACCAAGATTCAAAGACAGCATTTGAAAAAAGAGCTCTTTAATTTTATCACTTGATTTTATTTTATTCATATACATCTTTTAGTTCTGACTGCTGCAAGAGAACTAGCTATATACACAACACTGGTATTTTTTTATTATCACTCCATGGGCTTCAATGAAAATGCATCATTTTGAGAACATTAACAGTCTGCATTATCAGAAAAAATGAATCCTTAATAATTATTCATACACCAAGTAGCTGTAAACCCAAATCATTTCAGAAGACCTGAATGTGTCAAGAACTTTGACAATTATGACTGGAGCCAGGAAACTGTAGCACTGCAGAATTTCTTATGAATTTTTCTAGTTACTTTTTATAAATGCTGTCCTAGATGACAGCTTAATGTGTACCACATGCAATATTTATTCTTCTTCAGTGTCAGACTGTCTAGCCATCCAAGGGAATACAAAGAATGTCACTTATTAGGATAAAAGCACAAGGAAGGTAATCAAGGACATATGTAACATCAGCCAATCATGCCCTATTTCAACATCCTATTCCATTCATAACAGTTCAACAATTATTTGCTTACTGATAACTTGCTTTCAGGCTGTTTGTGTTCCCCATAATGGTGGTTTGCATTTATTTTGCTCTTTAGAATTGGACACTTGCTGTGCCATGCATGTTTGTCAAAACTTTCTATCTTCTGCCAGAAATAGCTTTAGCATATCAAATAATTTCTGTTTGTCAGAAATCACTAATAGAACAATCTAGTTACCTTCTATGTCAATAGGGTACTAACATAACTAGAAACCAAAAACAAAAGGCTATCAGACACCACACACTACTGCAAGACAGGCAGCTAAACCCCTGCTTCTATTTACTGTTCTTTGACCATATAGCTGTGTCTTTATGAAAACCTAGTACAAAAATTAGACTCGGAATGGAATGGACATGTACTTCAATAAGATACTGTCTGAGCACAAAGACATTAACCTTGCTTTTAAGCTCGAAAACAAAATTTCTTACTAGTCCTCCATGTCTCTTTACCGTATTTCTACTTATTTATTTATTTTACCAAATGCCTATATGAAATACTTGTAGACATCTTATCTACTGACTCTAATCTAAATGATGGACCAAGTTATGAAAAAGCATTAGTTCACAAAGACAAGTAGAGACAGGCAGATAGAGGGAGCCAAAGACAAACATTTACCCTCCATAAAGTTATTTTTAAATAATGCTACTAATAATAATTTTTGAAAATCCTATGGAAAACTGAACACACGTGCACATGCATGCACACTTCATTAATCTGAATATCCTGGGACATAAAGATTTTATTAAATAAAAAACAGGTATGCATTTAATGAGCCCCTGAAATAAAACATAAGCTGGAAGTACCATCACATGTTTTAGATCGGCAACATTGTGCAGGTTTTCAATGTATTAGGTGTAAGATTTTATTTTCTTTTTTTTTTCTTTAATAAAAGCCATTTGGATTTAAATACGTTTTCGCTTCAGGAATGTACTACTGTGCCAATGCGTGAGAGCAAGAGGAAGACTCAATACACAATGAATCTGATTAAACCCAATGAAGTACAACTCCAGCACATGCACTTACGTCTCTTTCAAATATTTATTTTCTAAACATCTCTTTGGGCTTTAGAAACTAACACCAGAGCACAGTAAATCCCAAACATTCTTTGGATTTGCATTCTATTTAACTTCTCTCCAAATTAACAATAATTAAGCTCAAGCATTGGTAATAAAGGATAATAAGATACCCATACCCAATGTCTCACCTGACAGCTCTTCAATTAAACATATATAATGTACAAACTTTTCTCTCCAATTTAAACATGAACATGCATCTATTCCTGGTTTCAAGACAAGGAACATGGTTCCATCCACTGTAAGACTAGTGACTATCAACATCTGAACATCAGTCATCCATATTAGTCATTAAAAGAAACTCTAGCTGTGAAAATAAAATACTATGCCAAAACTTTAGAAGGTAAGATATGCTTCTTGGGAAAAACAAGCAGTTAAATGAAAACATATTTCCATATACTTAATACAAAAGAATGAGCTGTAAATAACCATAAAATTAAAAGGAAAACTATTTTTTTAGAAATGCATCAGATTTGCAAAATAATCATTAATGAAAAATGTGTCTGTCAATTGTGAAACAAAGAAGTCACTTAGAAAAAGGAAACTTTAAAAAAGGGTGCCAAAGCCAGAGGAGCCTACATTTCCAATCGTGTAGAAGAATCATCCTTCTCAAGCATTATTTTTCCATTTATAACAAATGTTTGATTGCCTGATGTTTCCATGTAGCTCCTACTTATAGAAAACAGAACAATGTCACACTCAGAGAAGAAGATGTTGGAGACTATTCACAAAGAACAATTTCAAGATGGGTATTTTTTCCAGATCCTATAGGTATCTCAAATATCATGCATGAGAGAAATAATGGTAGGTGAAATAAAATTAGCTTCAACTATGAGAACCTTAAGATACTAATGCAATTCTGTAGGAAGTGATAGCATGAAATGTTTCAAGAAATGAATTCAATAAGCAGAATTTTAGAGAGGTATAGAGGTACTTGTCTGCAAATCAAACACTGCAATACTGAGTAACACATCATGAAAAGAAAGATACTTATTAATTGGGACACTGTTTAAGAGGTAGTATTAGAGCAATACTGATTGCAGTGCCCAATTCAAAAAATCAAAAGCAATACAAATGTATTCTCTTGCTATTTCTTAACATAAGACAATATTATCAAAGGGTTTTTTGCTTTAAAAAATGTCTAAAATCAAAGCTCATCTGCCAGTTATTACAACTGTTGATGTGCCTGACACGAGAGTGGAGGACTATCTTTCCTCTTAAAACCCACCAGTTACAGGCAGCAAGGAGGTATCAGATCCTCACAGAGAAGAGGAGCTACTCCCATTGCACCAGGTGAGACCACAGCCACTCACCTCAAAAGTCATTCAACAGCCTCCTCTCCATCTTCCAGATTCTCAATAGACCCCCAACAACTGCTGGTTTTTAAATGCCACATCAGATACAGTAACAGTGATCCAATAGATAGGGACACATGCTCATGGTATCTATTTTCTCCTCAATTTGAAAGAGAAATTTATTTGCTTTAAGGACTATGCACAACTTCTATATTGTCTAGTTGACAAAGGCTAACAATGCTCATTCATTCTGAAAGGCGCAGGGCTTAATAAATTAATAAGAAACAAGTAACTTAATATTCAGTAACTTAAAAAAGCCCAAATCCTACTTTCTAGTGTAAGACCTGCTCATTAATGGGACATTAATGAGCTTGTAAGAGAAACCATGGCATTGCAGATCAGTCTTTATACTTCTTTCTCTGCCAAAATCCCCCTCATATCCAAAAAAGCAGAAAAAGGTAACTTGATAAACTAGTGCATATTAGGAGATACCATTTTAACTACAAGGAGAGAAGTGTAACTGGACCTTTGTAATGTGCATCACAAAGTATTTTTGTAAATCAACAATAAACAGAAAAATGCAGCAGAACAAAGCTCAGTCTCCAAGAAGATGTAGACACTCACTTGCAATCAAAGAATAATCCTAATCCCTGGAAATTCAATTGAGGAAACTATGTCACCTTACTTTATTCTCATTTCTTCATCACTATTATAGCCAAAATCACTGCAGTGAAGGTGGCTGTGCTTCTAACACTCAACAACCCACAAGAGTACTGAAACAAAGTCTGTTCTACTTCTTCATTACTAATGATGTTTCTCATCAGGATCTTAAAATGTGAAAGATTTTGACATGAGTATCTACAGGCTTACCTGCACAGTCAAACTGCTTTACTCTACAATAAGTAAGAGTGAAATTCACTACTGAACTATCAGCCATTGGAAGTAGGATTTGAAATCTGCATCTGAGATAATGATACAATAACAAGATGACAGCACTGGTATTGTGGTCAGTACCCTAGTCTCCTCCAAACATTTCTGAGGACCCGTTGATGAGGTCCTTTTGATAATGCTCAGGACTAACAACCCTGGACTGAAACATACTGTAAATTACAGAATCTGGCCCTCAATATGAAAGCTGGGGTCTTAAGCTGCTTACCTTCCTGCAACACAGACAAGCAAGCAAAGCACAGTTTCTCCTCCACTTTTTCCATTTTGGTGTTTAGAGTATCACTGTCTTGGAGTATTATGAAAGAGAAATGCCTATTCTCATAAATATAAGCTAGTCTGAATCTAAAAACATAGGACATAAAAAGCAAGATGAGACACTCCAAAGCTAAAAATCTCACTTAAAGAGTATTAAAAAAGGTATCAAGCTACTGAAAATCCCCAAACTCATTTAGCTGTCAGTAAAACTAATACAGTAAACCTATACTACACTATACACTGTCAAAACTATGCTCTAACCTACCATAAATAAGAGGGAAGCATTGCTTAGCCAGCTAAGGTTGTGACAGCATTGCTCAGTGAGGGAAAGCAACTACATACAACAAACACTTAAATGACTGAGCACATTTGGATGGCCTTTGAAAAAGAGGACTGACAGAACACAGTGTCTTTGCAGACATCATTCAGGAGATAAATCACTGATAACATTCCAGGAAAAAAATTCAATTATTAGACAATATCGATATTTTTATTGGGTAACTTGATTTTAAAGTAGACAACATTTCTCAAAAATTTTATCTACAATTTCATCAGCACCAAGACTTTCAGGGAAATAGTGAAGAAAACTGAGGCATGAAGCACAAGTTTCTCCACAGTGGAAAGTAAGCAGCAGAAAACTGAAGTAAGCTCTTTACACAGAATACTGGGAAGAAGGAAGAACAGTTACCCACTACACACAGTAACAAAATTTATACTCAAAAGACATCTCTGCATCTCAGGTTTGCTTCTAAGCAGTTTAAGCATTCTCTGGTTTTAAACAAGACCTAAGTTAAAAAAGGATTTTGAACCTCATTATGCATCCAGAGTCAGAAACACTGCATTGCAATAAACAACAAAATTAACATCATTGTGTTTGAGAATGTCACCACATAGCATTTTTTAGTGGAGGTCCCTATCTCTGCTGCTCATGTTATTTATACACTGAATGAATCCAGGTTGTGTAATTAACTGATTTGGAACCTAGTGCAACATTCTTCTCTCCCCTCAGTATTTTGTATCTTAAGCAGTATGTATTTATTAGAGAGACAAATATATTTACTCAAAGTCGCAATTCCAATGAAGACCAGGGAGAAACAAAGCTTCTAAAGTGTTCAGACAGTACATACTAATAAAGATGACCTTTCTTACCCTGCACAGGTTTGGGTAACTTTTTAAGCAGTTATGTTTTTTCTTGTTGCAAGTTAGCATCTGCTACTTTAGATTGTGCCTGTGGAAGTCCAATAGTTTAAATAAAATATCACACAAATTATGTGATTCCTCAACTGCCATGGCAGATTAAAGGAAACATCATAAGCAGGTAGCAATTTGAAAGACTACACAAGCCAACTATAAGAGTGGTAGGGCATCCAAACTCATAGCTGCAGTTTTCAACATTACAACTTAACCCACAGAACTGTGTGTAAACAGATCAGAAACTACGGTGATGACGGCCAAAACAAAAAATTAAAAACACTGAGAAGAGCATCTGCAAAGAGAAGAAGAAAAGGAAGAGAAAATGGGAAGCAATGGCGAACTTTTCAAAGGGAGATTTGGATGACATGCAGCTGATAAGACAGGGATCACACACACAGCAATGAAGCTGAGAAGTTGCTTGTGGCTGCTTTCACTCAGCACAGCCTTCCTGGTATGAAGTGTTAATACACAGCTCTTTTGTACTGCCCTGACAGTACAAAATCCGAGTGCACACGGATGCTCTCAAGAGTACGAGAGGCCTGGGGTGGGTCACGGCTGCTGTGCTGGGCTGGTTTTGGTGCTGTGGGATGCTGGGCTGTCACGTGTCACTCAGAACACCAGAGAGACTGTCGTTCATTTCCCTGCTCACCCTGCTCTCGACAGTCTGCAGCCTTTGATGAGTTCTAAGCATAGTGTGATGGTACCTTTATCTGCCCAGGACAGGCCTTCCCAAAATCCACAAGGTTCCCCTCTACTATGACTACCCCTCTCTTTACCAGTTCAAGACTCAATATATCCTAAGTAAATTACTGAGGTTTTATTTCCTGACTTTGCAACCTACACTTTAGCTATTTAGTAGTGCCATGTTGTAATCAGGTGGACCACAATTTTTGAAAAAAGCTTCACTGTACAACATTGCCCATTTTTAAAACACACAGAAACAATTTATTTGAAAAATTTTACTGTGCTAATATGTAGGAACCAAGACATTCGGCACAGAGCAAACTTGCTCTTAGAGATGAACCATCACACTTGGGCAAAAGGTGAACACTGGAGTGAAGTTAGACTCCGGGAAGGTGCTTTTGTGTCTGGGGCGAGGTTACACACTGAAGCTGAGAGTGGGACCAATCTTTCCATGCTTAAAGACATGTCCCCAACACCTGCTATCACCCAAACAATATACATTCACATTCAAACAGACAGGGGACTCCAGAGGGGTAGGCAAAAGAAAGCAAAGCAAAGCAGGAAGTCTGGTGAAAGAAATCATCCAGACCAAAGGACTGGACTGGAACTAAGCCAGCAAGGATGGGATGAAATCAAAGGAGAGGGAGAGGGAATTTGGCAAAGACCCACAGAGAACACATCAGCTAAGAAAACGGTGGGGCAAAAAGTATGGGATAAACAGAACAAATAAATGAAAAGACACTGAAATTGGTAAAACAGAAGACTACAAGAAGTCAATTGGCAATGTCAGGACACAGTGCTGGAAAGAAAACAGATTGCCATTTGGTTGATGGATGACTGATTAATTTGTATTCATTAATTCATTTGTATAAGAAACACTAAAGAATAACTGTTTATTAAGCAAACAACCTGCACTATCCCCTACTACACTAGGTAAATGCTCTATGAAAAACATATGCAATTCTCTAGTTTCAACAGCCTGAGCTGTAAGATACTCTCTCTCAGTCAGGCAGTAAAGATGTAGCAGGATGCCTAAATTCTGGGTCTGGTTAACTTTAAATATCTGACTTCTCAACTTGTGTGTGCAAAACTCTACTTATACCCAGATAACATAAATCATCTCCTAATACTCTTTTAAAGAATTTCAGTTGTAAGGCAGCAACAAGAGCTGTAATGAACTTTTAAAAATATTATTTTCTGAATTTGTCAGCATAGAAGACAACCTTAAAATCATTATGCAGCTATGTCAAGGAAACATCTCAATACCACCTTGGCATTACAACCTATGATTTTAAAATTCCTACAAATAATTTCTCAAATACATTTATAGGAATAAAAAGTAACTGCCTAAACATCCATAGCTGCAGAAATACAACCAAGAACTCCAAGTCTCTATTTATTACCATAAATGGTAGTAACTCCATTTATAACTTTGTTTCCTACTAGTTTAAAAGTGAAAGACCCAGTGAAACAGATTAATTCATACTCAAACCTATTGAGTGTTCCTTTTACTTGACCCTTGATATTTCTTTCTTCATGTCAGATTTCCCTACCCCCTCCATCTTTTTTTTTAAATATTCAGAACATCTGAAGCAATATGAAAAAGATGAATAGAAAAGTATTATTCACTCTCATAATACAAGATCTAAGGAGCATCAAATGAAATTACGACGTGGCAGATCCAAAACAAGCATAAGGAAGCACTTCTACATATAGCACATAGTTAAGCTGTGGAAGTCCCTGCTCCAGGATATTGGGATGCCAAAAAGTATACTTGGGTTCAAAAGGTCAATAACTAAATTTATAAAATAGAAATCAGTCAAAAAGTATTAACCACAAGTATATCATATCTAGCTTAGTCAGTTCTACAATAACAGACTGCAAGAAGCTGGATGCATATACTCTGTTTGCTTAATCTGTTCCAATAATCTTCCCTGAACATCTGTTAGTGGCCTGTCAGAAACATGATACCAGAAAAGATAGACCTTTCATCTGACCTAATTATACCTCTTCTAGCTTAAGAACATTAAAAATGCTATAAAAATTAATGGGCAAAATTTTATTTATTATGACATATATGTCACTTTTCTAAATACACTGGAGCAAAATACTAAGTCCCCTATCCTACTGATCAACATTTTTAACAGAATGCCTACCATAACACTTTGAGAAACAACCCCTTAAAATAATGTTAACGCACGTTTGGATATTCAACAAGTCTGAATTGTATTAGAGAAAACAACGTTCAAAAATCCATAATTAAGTCTCAGACAATTTAGTTACAATGCTAGAGATATTAGAAAATCTTCAGCAGCATAACTGGCTTTTTGAATTACAGTCTAGACATAGGATGAAATTCACTTTATTGGACCTGAGAAGTTGAGTCAAAAGATCACTTCATGTGGCGTTAACATATACAGTATTCCTGGTGCTTGCTGCAAGTCAGTCCAAAATACCAAACCAAACACGATGCTAAGCATGGTCCACTACATTCACTCATTAATTAGCTCAACATATTCCATAACTGGAATCCATCCTATGAGCCACTAGAAGCACCCTCTCTAGCAAGACTAAAATGTAAATTAGATGAAGGGTTGATAAATCTGATATCCTGGATTTACGTGACATCCTGCGACTCAGAACGCAGTTTCAACTGATAAATGTTATTATTGCTATTGTTGTTGTTATTGTTGTTGTTATTATTATCATTATTTTGAATGTTTTCATGGCAAAACTCGAATACATGTATACCATGGTTAAGATACTAGATTCAGACAAAAAAAACCAATGAGGAATTATTAAAAGAAGAGTTTAAATATTCATTTAGAGCACAGCAATATGTATTAAGAATGGTTTCAGTGGATTTCCCCATAAACATCAAGATTACTGTCATCTGATCATAACACAAGTGCGACTAACACAGCTGCCATGTCAGCTTCTCTTCAGGGGCTAGGTCTTAATCATAAATCAACTGAATGACTAATTCAACATTGTTAAAACCAGCAAGTAACTGCTTGGAGCCATTCCAGTTTTTACATCTTTCAAAAGGTCAATACACCTACTCAAACACACAATAGTCCTATCTTTCACAGTGTTTTCTTCTTTTCTTGAATTGAAAAATAACACATTGGCACTTAAATATAAGTGTGTTTTAACTAATAATTAAAATGTTCATTAATTCTGAATGAGTGACCCAGTAAAACAAAGACAATTTTAGTTTTCCTCTTCACCCAAAATCAAAAAGCCTCTCCTCTCCCTTGCTGTTTTAAACACTTTTATCGTTGCAAAAGTCTGATGAAAACATTTTATGGCTGAGCATTTCCTGCATTAATCTTACCTTTGTTATAGTAATATTACAAATTAAGCTCAGAAATAAACTTTTTTGAGAAGAATGACTATGACTAAATGTGGCTTGCATTTCAAATATGAATACCTACCCCTCAAAATAAAAAAAAAAAAAAAACAAAAAAGGGCATCTAACAGTAAAATATATTCTAATCATTTACATCTGCTTGCACCACACAAATGACAGAAGCCTACCGTTAGCATCCTTCATAGAAAACATTTATTCTGCTCTTAAATATAAAAGCTATGTTGCATAAACAGAGGATTTAAAGCTGTGGCAGAGTAGCTGAAGGAAAGGAAATGGCAATCTTTCTGGTTCTAGTAGATGCCTTTCCCTATCACACAATGTTTCCCACTCATAAATACATGACAAATACTTCCTCAATCATTTTTTACGAGCAGGGATGCACAGGGGGTAGTCAATGGCTAGCTTGAGGGAAAATAGGAACAGCAGGAGGCAGAAACTGTACTGAAAATGGCTATGTGGTAAATTCTCTTCTGGAACATCACTCAGATACCCTGGCTTTGATCTTTCAGCTACAATTACACTCACATCCATGAGATCTGGGTACACTTTTTAAAAACGAAATCATTAATTGTTATAGAAACAGTTAAACTGCTTCATTATATGACTCCTCAACTCAAACATGTGATTTTTTACAAATTAAAAATTGCAATTTATCCAAAGATTGGCTTTCAATTGGGTTTAACTATGTCATCATCACAACTAGTCTCACAAAAAACATGGGGTGACTGGCGACAGCTAAATCACAGACTGGCGTCGCCTAAGTAGTCTGGCTACCATTAGGGTCTGGGAAATGGTATTTACTGTACAATTAGAGCCAGTGAGCTCTACCTGTAATCATCCAAATACAGGTGTGAGGATCCTTTTTTGGACAGGGAAACCGACTCATCCATTTTCACATAAACTTCCACGTCTGTACTGTGACAGCAAACCTTAAGAAATCACAGCATTTGTACTTTGAAAAAAGCATCACCTTACAATAACAGAGCAAATATGACTATGCTGATTTTAAATACTTCCTCTGATAGAACCACTTCTTATATTTAAATTGTCATACCCAAAAATATTTAGAGGAACAAATTAATTAAAAATTATTAAATTTGGCCAGATATGAAGAGCTTACATTATTATATTGCTTATCAAGTCGGTTCTGAAGTCTGTGTTTGGGACTGAGAGGGTTTGCTATTAAAATACGTTAAATTTTGTTCTTTAGTACCAACACAAAATGTCTTGGAGTATCAAAAGGACAGTTTTAGTTGCAGTAATTTCCCAGAATTTATTCTAATGATTTATTGGAGTTAACCATCTGACATTAATTATTGTTTTGGCTTCCAGTCTATGAATGTTTATTTTTCAGTTTAAAGCCTTCTCACTCTTTGATATCATATGGAAATGAGAATTTTTAATGGAAAATTGAAACCATGTGCATCTAAGTACTTAATGAAGTACAGGGAGAAACAGAGGGTGTACTTTAGGAGAATTCAGATATTCCACTTTAGATACTTTTGATTTGTTTGGATGAGTTACATGCATATATCTGTTCACAAACATATATTTATACATCTTCAAAGTATCTCACAAGTACAGTGTTTAAAATTCTGAATTGTAAGAAAAGATTTGCTGTTTGGTTGGGTTTTTTTTTAACTAAACACACTGCTATAGATTCTCCTTCATCATATACTAAGTACCTAACCTGTTCCCTCCTCCACAGAGCAATATTTATGCCATCTAGAGCTTCCAATGACATGCTAAATGCTGTACTTCTCAACAGTGGATTCCCACCATATGTCTACCATGTAAGGACTGGATCTTCATCCAGTTCACTGAATGTCTAATAGATTGATTTTGTAACCATCATGTAGTTGAGTCACAATATTGATGTCAGAAATACCTGACTAAAACCTGAGCTGTTCGTGGCATTAAAGCCCATGAAAAGAGGCCTGTAAACCACAAGCAACACACAAGCAGTGGCAAGAAAGCCAAGCACCTGACTGCAAACAGAAGAGTAATGTTAAAATGTGCAATTTTGTTTGAAAGACTTCTGTGCAACTCACATAGCTTTAGTCTTCTGGCATTCAATTAATTCCTTAGGAATGAAAAAGATGTTGTTCAGACAACCAGCTTTATAGAACATGATAAAGCCATATGTTTCTTTAAATTAGTAGTTCTAAATCAAATCTATTTTCTTCACAGTTAATGGATTCATGTTAAAACGTCAGGAAGGAAAGCATATTCTTTTCTGCAGTTTCAGATAAGGTTACACCATATGCATTGTACTCAAGCAGCAGTCAATGGGAGCATAACAAGCAACAGAAGTGCCAGATTAGTTCTTATTGCTATTTTAATCAATATCTTGGTGATCTAAATGTGCAAGGAATTACTGACCATGGAAAAATGTGAAACAGAAATATAAATTTAGACATTTAACCTGTACACACTCACCACTTGTTTTTCTTTCTAATGTAGTCTTTTTCAGAGAGATTAACCAAGTAGATCATCGGTTTTGAAGTAAAAAACAAATGTTTGTTTAAAACATCAATCTGGAAGTAAGAACAGAGGGGGAGAATTTTTAAAACAGTTTGTATCAACTTGAATTAATTTTATGATCATTTTCCTCATGGCATGTCTGAGAAGGCTACAGAATTCAACTGTAATACATAAATCACAGATAAGCATAGATTCAGCTAATAAATTTAACATTTAATACACTATGAACATGAAATCTAAAAAAAAACCCAAAAAAACCAAAAAACCCAAAAAACCCCACAACTTTAAAAAGAACCAGTAACAGGTAGCAAAATTAGAAGTCAATTCATGGAATAATATTTATAGCCTACCTCTTTGTCATTCCAATCATGATAGAAGCGGACAGCTTTCTTTTCATCTATTACCCATGTCTTGATTTTGCACATTACATCCTACACAAGATCAAATAAAAAACCAAAGATATCAGCTGGATATCAACACTACTCTCTTCCATAAACAAGGCATATATACATTAAGATTCAAAACATACACACAAACTAAAAATTAGATAATACCTTTTAGAAACAAATTCTTACTCTCCCAGAAATTGCTGCTTTAAAAGTCGCTAAAGAGCAATACGGATTATTAAAGGCACCCAAATCCCACAATTAGAAAGTTAAATACACAATACTCAAGTATCATCTCCTGTCACCCCGAACATCAGCAGAGCTCATCAAATATATGTAAAAATCAGTACGTTTTAGATTGCTTTTCAAACTCAGTAAGACACAACATTTCAGCATCCAGCGGGAGAGACCACGTACAATATAAACATGCCATTAAGAAAAGGGAATGGGTGGGACAAAACACAGCAAATATCTTTTTTTTTTTTTTTTTTAAATTGTGAGCAAAAGAAATGGAGCCTATTATTGATGATCCACCCTCAAGAAATTAATTCAAATGGCCAAAGCCCTTTTTATTCCGCATTAATTTTTCGCCAACACCTTCTCCCTCCCCCCCCAAAATGAAACCTGCCAAAGCCTCCATTACACAATGGCAAGAGCCTTGCACTGGTGACCTCCAACCAGCTGCATTCACTTTCAGAACATCTCTCTCGGCAGGAAATCTAAAGGCCTTTTAGTTAGCAAGCTAGTGTGCATTCAGAAGGAGTAACTGCAGGAAGAGCCCAATGTGCTTTGTTTCTCTGGCCTTTCTTCACAGAAAGATTAATCATCTGTGAAATGGAAACGGCAAACAGCAAGTGACACAAACTGAACCCTTCAAGCCTTTCCTCATCAGTTTTGTGGTCGTGAATCCGAAAGCTGCGTGTGGCACGGTTCTCCTTACAGGCAGGTGTTAATAAAAGGCTCTTGGGTCTGAAAGGTCAAACTCTGCTCTTCTAGGAGTAGTACATTTTAGAGTCGCCTATTTTTTGTTGTAGATAATTTATGATCATGCTTTAAATAATGCATTTTTTAAGTTGTAATTGATGCAACTGAGCATTAAGAACTTTAAAACACAAGGAAACATTCCCTGAACTGTTGAGCACACAACATTTTTTGCACTTAATACTATGCAGTTGAAGTACATTTATAAACAATCACAAATAACATCAGTATTTACTACCGCCTTTTCTAGTCTTGCAGTAGCTTTAGTGGAGAAAAAAAAAAGAAAAAGCTCTTCTAAATCTTCAGATCCTGATTTGAAACCCTCCAGGAACAGGACTCCCCACAGGTTTTAACAAGGAAGGGGCAAGCTAAAACTTTTAATGAAATCTAACATGTTCTGCCTAAGAATAATCACTTTTACTCTCCTATAACTGAATTTCACTCATAAATGTTTAAAAGTGGCTAATATAACACCATTTCCTACAAGGAGAAGATCAAAGTGCTATATTACAAATGCATTATGATTAAAAAAGCACTGTGCAGCTTTGCTATTAACTGTTCTTTAAACCCTAAAAGGCTTCCCATAGATCTCACTTGGCACTGCATATACAACCTTTGACAAGTAATGTAGACCATTTTTATTCATTGCCTAAAATTGTAGGCAATTATGTGCGTCACACTGGCCACCTGCAAATTCTGAATGCCTGCTCCAGTTGTCAGAGCAAAAAACTAATGTCGGAGGGGATTAATCTAGGGGGAGAGAGTCCTCTTTAATGGCTCCAGCAGGTGAAATGGCCCAGCTGGTTACTATGATGAGTGGCCAGAACAGCTTATGTAGAGACATGCAACAAGATTACACATAAAGAAGAAAACAGTGGTACCATCTTATCTTTAACCCTATGTGCTTTTTATTTTTTAATTAATCAGTATAAACAAGATAAGGGAAGCCATTCTACCAGTAAGGACTTTTCACTTAAGATCTTTATCGTCAGCTTCTCTTTCAATAGATATATATAAAAATCAACACAACCACCAAGATTCCTGTTCAGCAGTGAAGGAATTCTGGTTACACACTATTTTAGGTTTTAAACTTGTTCTGTAGGCACCTACCACATGGCTTTCAGCATTACAGTTTCTCCCACATTAGCAATGCATTGTTGCATATAAATTGGAGTCAATAAAAATTTGACAGAAAAAACCCACTATAGCACAAGTCACCACAGCCAAACTTTTAGGCTTAAGTAGAAATGAAATCTTTTGTAATCACACTGTAAGGGGAGCTACATAACACAGAACCCCCAGAAAATTTCAAGCATCAACACAGCAAATAAAGTTTGGCCTTTCTAAAGCCTATCTAAGCACAGACCAGCCAATCAAAACCTCTCTTCCACATTCATTTGCTACTTAGTGACACACAGATCTAAATCCATTTTGGCACTGACCTAATTTTAAAAAGTTCTCGTTTACATACCTGACTTGATGCTGTTTGCAACTGTTGTTATAAAGGAGTGATTACATGGACAATTTCCACAGGTAAGGCTGACGTACAGCTGAATATACTGGGGAGACCTGACAACTGTAATACTTGCAATTTTATTTTGGTTTTATAGGGAAGCTGACAAAGCATTGGAAAACTTTCTTTAGATAAAAGGATGGAAACCTGTAAGCAAATACAGCATTTTTGTATGAAGCTGATGAAGCAGTGAGACACAAAGAAGTTCTCTGATGGACTATCTGGGCAGCAGTCACACCATGCAGAATGTAAGGTAGACAGTCCAGAAACTTAAAAATGGGTCAGCTGAACTTAGATTCCCCTGCATCAGTGATGGTGTTCCACTGAAATGAGACTTAATGTAACTCCTTAACAAGAAATTGTTAAACACAAATGACAATTTTAAGAAAGGCAAGTTTCCACATATTTCTTTTTAACTCAGCTGCCCCAATACTCTAAAGAAACATGTAAATAGTGCATTTTTAGGTTATTTCTCATCTAGCACCATTTTTAGTTATTTGCTTCTATTTAGGACTGGTGAAAGAGTATAACCCGATCTTTTTATCTTCTCTATCACTGTAACAGTCATTTAAACACATTTAATGACTACTCAAGTAAACTTTGAAATGTTTAAGAACAGAACACAGAGCAATGATCCACTTTGTTTCATTAGACCTGGCCTCCCCAACAGCACACTTTGAGGTCAATCTGTCCCCAACAGAATGATCCACTTCACCTTCTTGGATGAGAGGGGTAGTCTTGTTTTTCAGTTAGCAACATTATAACAGGAACCATTCGGAAAGCCACCAAAAATCCCTCCAAATTCAAATTTGCTTACATTTGTCAAGGCATATGAAATACAGCAAACTTCATGAATATCAAATATCACTGTTTTAAAAATCAGTTAATTTCTGACTATATTCATTTAGCACATATGAGTACAGTGATTTTAATTTATGTCCTGCTCTCATTTTCCAAAGACCACAAGCAGTCAACCCACAAATGCTAAGCAGGACATTAATAGTAAGTCCAGCAGTATAAAGTAATGAAATACATGTAAATTGCATATAGCAGATTTACCAAGACTTACTCATGAGACACTACTGTGTAGAAAAATGTGCATACATTAATAGACTTTCTGGATGAATGATAGTAATAATGTGTGCCAATGCCAAATTCTTCTTACAGCATGAGGGACTAAACTGAAGCTTGGAAAACTCACTTGCCTACTTGGCATCAGAGAATTGTGATTTTTTTGTTGTAAATTAGCAGGGCATGTAATTAACTTCCGCAAATTTAATAAAGAAATAAGCAGTTGTGAGGATTATCACTTCACACTTCAAAGTGCAAGCGAATTCCCTGTGATCTTGCAGGCAGTGCAGAAGTCTCCACTACTACAGAGTAACTGTGAGTACAGTAGGGTTTTTTCCCCCACCAAGGGAAGTATGGAGTGTTTTCAGCACCTTATTCAGTCCCTTCAAAACTTCCAAGACATAAAAACTTACCATCTTCCTGTAAAACTTCAAAAGCAGTTAAATAGGTTTTATTAAAATGTTTCAATTGTCTAAAATTCTATCATTTACACTGCTCTGCTGCTTGGAAAAGCCACAAGGAGTACCTAAAACATTATCTGTAGCTCTCAGTTAGCTCCTCTCATTTCATACTGAAGTCCAACACCATTGCATACCAATAATGAAGGTGGTATAAAGTGTATAAATAATATATTCTGACCTCCCTAAGGAATCTGGCTCAGTGGCAGAAAGTATTTCTTTAATAAATCACTGCATACACCAAATGGAGTCAACACCACCTAATTAGTAGGTCTCAGAATACAACTGTAAATAAAAACCCCAATGTGTGTGTTTCTGGTGGCACTCCAAACAAACTCTTTGCTTTTCACTGGTTACCACCTTTCAACAGCCAGAAAAGACCATATTAATGACACAAACATTCTGAGAACAGTAAATTACTAAGAATGGGAACCTATGTAGGGACCAGGACTGCCACATAGCTTTAGTGAAAGCAAACAATGCTTTTCAATACGAAACACTGAAGTTCATACACTGCTGGGCAGGGGACAAAGGGAAGGTGGATACAGTATTTACCAGCAGAGGACTTCCCTCTTGCAAGAGTGACTGAGAAGCCTGGAGGGTCACAAGCAAATGAACTGTACTGCAACTAGAAGACTAATGCAGTCTTGGAGTATATAAATAGCCTAATGTCCAACAGGAATAATTCTACACTTATCTCTGCTGAAATAACTGGAGAAAAATCAGAGGTTTGGAGAAAGTGCTTATGCATGAAGACTTGGTGTTTTTAAGTTCTATGCTTTCATTCTTACTGCATTTTATATATACATAACAAAAACCTCACATATACAGGGGTTTTCACACTACCATAGGGAAATCTAACAACTGCTGAAGCTTGACAAATACAGACTAAAGCTGTGTTTTATTTCTAAACAGTAAAGATAATTAACTACTGGCATAGCATATAGAAGTTAAAAATAATTTATCTCCAGCCAGAAAATACTTCAATAAAGGTTAATTCTTCCTGTAAGAGATACATTCCATTTTAACCGCAGCTGTAAGAATTAAGTTGGGATACGCGAGAGATCAAACTGGATAATTATTATTCCATCTGGCCTTCAAAATTTCTGTGATGGTTTTTCAGATACAGATACAATGCTATTTGAGGTACTCAGCTAGTTTAACTGTGCTGCACCAAGAGCAATTTAGTGGGTACACACATTTTTCCTTGTTAACATGAGGTGTATGGAGTGCACTGAGCTCACAGACCTTCCATTCACGGCTTCCATTGGAAATCTTTTCACTTCTATACAGCATAGCCTCAGCTCTCTGCTTTTCCAGCGATTTAAAAAATTGAGGCTGAAGTGACACTGTAAGAATTTATGCTAAAAACACTGTTTAAAAACAATGGTATTTTAAAGGACAATTAAGACAAATTTTGCAGTTTAACGAAAAGGCTAGATCATGTTTTTTTCATTGTGGTAAGTGCTTAAATAAGCTGTAGCAGCTGGGTACAGGAAAGAGAACAAGCTAGGTACTGCATCAACTGGAGTGACAATGAGCTCCTCTGTGGTACAAAACAATGTCTAATCTCTTACAATTCCCTTGCTCACTGACTTTAATAAAAATACAATGGGACAAGTAATGGATTTAGGACAAGTGTATTATCCTTTCTGCTATTTAATACCTTCTCACAGAGCCAGTACAAGCTGCACATGATATAAGATTTACTTAGAACTAGATGCCAATGATGTTTATGAACCACAACAAGCACTTTCACCCAAAACATCCTACAGGCATTCCAGGCAATGTAATTCATGTCAGTAATCCCCAGATTCTCCAGTGTGGGTCATCCTTGTGGGCTCTACAGCATTATACATAAAACAACTCAGTCACTTGTCGCTTCTCAAAGAAAAAAGCCAGCAAGAATACAGAAAGCCATCTAAAGCAGTCTATCTACAAGTGATTATTTCCAACCGTTCAGAAATTCAGAACAGGGAAATTGCACTGAAAAGTAAAATGAAACATATTTCACAGAGTTTCACTAAACTTTTCTTATCGCATTAGCCTATACACAATAATTTCCAAATAAATCCATGTGTGAATGCATTTGTTGTAGATGTGAATCAAGCCAAATGAAAAAGGTGTCTTTCAGAATACAATTATTCGTATACAGTATTATTTTGGCATATGCACAAACAGTTTAAAATGGCTTGGATCTAAGACATACCCAGGGAGACATGATTTACAAAATTAATTACTTTAAGCCACATGTCAAATCTACCCAGGAAAGATCAGCCTTGACAGAAAGTATTTAAGAACTGACTTCTCTTTGTCTACTGATAATACCAAAAAAATCCAAACGTGTGTTTTCACATTATGTACTTTTAAGTCAGGCTTTACTACCAATCAATTCACAAACATCTGCCATGCTACATTCAAAATGTTCTCCAGAATGAACTTTAATTTCCTCTAAATACCACATTAAGCACAGTAAATGGTCCACTCAAGATTTTAGGCATAATTATATGCATTAAGAATATAAATATTTTCTCGATTCCCTATGATTTAAGTTAGCAATTGTAAAAGCCATCAGCAGAGAGTATGTCAACAGTGTACGTGTACACTGCTCCTTTCTTTCCACCTCTTGTGGAACAAACTGGCTTCTCAAACTCTCCTTGCATAAGGAGACCAAAGAAACTGGCAAAAAAAAATGTATACAATTCATCACTGTATTTATCTTCAACTCGGAATGAAAGAAAGGTGAACATTCCCAACTGACATCATCAGTTAGAGGAAATAAGAGTTCATCCATCCGTGAGAACTCTGGCAAGCGCCTGCAGCAAGAGGTCAGCGAATTCTGCTTGGCACCATCCCATTCATCAGAATATTGCAGGAAGGAAAGATTTCCATCTAGTATATATTGGTAATAAGAAGAAACAGAATCTACCAGCTCTTTGCTGTATGTGAAGTATCTCCCATACCATATCAGTGATTTTAACAACAAATGATGAACAAAAGAACATTTTTCAAACAGTTGTTATATTCTCAGGACAGGACCAAGACATTAAATGTAAGGGAGGAGAAAGGAAGGGATTAAAGCTACATCATTAGGAAGATTTTGCTTTACCCTTCGTAGTACATATATGCTGTCAAATACAACGACCATAGGCAGAGTGTAAGTATTCTAACAGAACAAAGCTCGATGCCTTTCTTTGAAGCTGAATATGCACTAGATGGTTCTGGTACCATTACACTAAAAAGGAGTCTCTAACTGGTCTTTTCATAACTACAATTGCTTTTCCTCTTACAAAATGTGCTTGATTTAATAAACTAATCTTATTTTAAAAATTACAGACTTTACAATGGAATTATGTATCCTGCAGGACTTGTGAAAGCATCTCATTCAACCAAACACTGGAAGTTCAAATGCAGTGAACGCTGATCCTGACCTAATGTAGAAGCCACCTTTCACTGAAAATTGGAAGTTCAAACACTGTGCACATTGATTCTGACCTAAAGATTTTGTCTTCATATCACTAACATCAATAATCTGCATCAACTAAACTACAAACAATACCCTTGTGGTCAGATTTATGTATCGCAATACTGTTACCTTAACAATTCCTGCCTGCTGGAATTCAAGATTTTGTGCACCAACAGAGGGCTGAAGGAATAGCTATCTGTTGCAGAGCTATCGGTTTCTAAGGACTAGAACTGAATCAGGCTGGAATGGTATTGGAAGAGAATCCTACAATAATGTTCACTCAACTGTATTAGAAGATATTAACTTGAAGACTTCTGTCTCCAAGACTGAAAAATCCCATTAATTAAAAAATATTTTTTGAAATTTTATCATTTGTACATTCTGATCTATAAAGTCATACATACTTGAATTTTATTTTGAAATCCCCTGCTATCCAAAATGACAGATGAATAATAAGCTAATAATAAAGTTTAAGTCAATAGCTCATGTCTCTGCATATACCAGCACCAGACAGATTTAAAATATAAAATCAAAATTACTCAGATTGCTTTCTGAAATTATATTTGCTCTGTTTTAATACATGCAAATAACAGGAATATTTTTATTCTGTAGTATGTCTTTAGAAGGCTATAGCCAAAATAAAGGTACACCAAGTCTGAAAGACTAGTACCCTTAGTAATAACAGACAGTCATTTCTGAGAAGGCAGAGAGAATACTTGCAAAACAGACAATACATGTGTAAAGGAAGCTATTGCAAGCTTATGTCAATATTACATGTTGGTGATCTTGGACCATATTGTGCCATTGATTTTTAAGCAGAACTTGAAAATTATTTCATTGATAGCTCCTTAACAAAAGTCAGCTATTTTATTTCTGCTGACAGGGGACTGAGAAATCAATTCTCTGAGAGACAGGACAAACAGTTAACAGTATTCAACTGCCAAGCCAGGTCACTGCACAAAGGTGAATTCACCACCTGTAGGCAATGTGGGCTTAGACAGAGGAAAAATGATAATTAACAAGTTGTAACACCATGCCAGAAGGCAGGCAGTCAAGTACAAATCTCAGATTTAAGTACTGTCGACTGATACACACTGTCAATTTTCTATTTTTCTCCCCCCAAACCTTTTGGAGATGTCGGACTATCAAGTTACAATTGTGGTGGCTTACTGATAAAGCGAATCCTCTAAGGCAGACAATTCGTATTTATGAAACAAGAGAAATTAGTTCTATAACTCTCAACCAGTTGAAATTTTCAAGTCATTCTCAAGTGCCTTCACCTTGAATTGTTCCCAAAAGAATGGGGGAAAGAAAACAAGAAAAAAAGAGAGACACTAAAATTTTAACATTGTGCTTAAAAACAAAACCAAAACAATCTACGAATACCAGGTTTTTTCCTTTGTAAACTCCTAGTTTTCCTGAAAGGAAAAATGACTGGCAACACTCAGTGCACAGACAAGAGCTGTTTGTTCCACATCTCTGCTATAGAAGAACATTGCTAAGAACAGAATATTAGCAATGGCTGTGTATTATACTGGCAAATAATTTAAAAAGGCAACTCCTGAGAAGTTCTCTCCCAGTCCTGTCCCATCCTCCCTTTTTTTGAAGACAACCTGTTTGGAAAAAAGTATTAATTTCAGGCCATACTGTCTCTTAATGATTTTTTTGCCCTGGAAAGAGCAAGCCTTGAACAATAGCTGCAAGCTGCATGGAAACATTACTAATTGTGCCGGACAGGGAACTCTCTCTGTGGCAGACAAGCTAAATGCAGAATGCAATGCATTTGGGAAGTGCAGACTGATCAAACAGCCAAAATACACTCCTAACACTTGCCTACCACTTTAGGAAGGAGGCATAATCCTTAACTGCTTTTTTCACCCATCCCACATGGTTTCCCTCCTAGACCTGTAAGTCATTTACTGCACAGTAAATCCTGCTATACTGTACTATACCACAATATATTATATAGAATGCAACCACAGGCCTTCTCTGCAATACAAAACATGAAAGGGAAAGAGGCAAGGCAAACGGTACAGGAGTGCCTCACAACCCAGTGGATGAACATTTCCAACCCAGTAGTGGCTGGAAATGCCCAAGAGCTGCTGCTATAGTCTTACAGCTACACAAACTTATTTGTAGAAGATGCGTAACTGGACCTAAGGATTGATTTACCAGGAGAAGAAAAGAGTATTCACAGGCCTTCACCATTAAAAAAGTCCATTTTATGAAGTCTAGTGTATACCTTAGAGTTCAAGCATACAAGTCACAGGGGAAGACAAGCAAGAAGGTCCAAGATAAGCAAGACTCACAGGCATTATGCCCCACAACACTTCCTTGAAGAGACTCCCTAGTGACTATAGTTCCTGTGTGCAGCCTTTGTCTCAAGGGAAGCAATAATTTGTGCCTCCCCACTCTGTTCAGCCACCCCTTCCCACGAAACAAAGGAATTTCATGCCTTTGAAACCTCTTTTGTTGTTGACAAACTCAGCTGAGACTGGTCATGTGTAACAGCTATTATTGGGAACAGAACTGGCAGAGCAACATGACTTCAAGAACCTAATGTTTTCTGTGCATGTGTTCGTAAAAACAGGATTAAAAAACCACAACAAATGACAGGAAGTGTAAGTTACAAATACAAGGTGACAGAGTCATTTTGACCAGTGAACTACAGATGAAGTAATAGTAAGGAGACTGAAGGAAGAGGCAAAGAAATGGACGAGAAACTGAAGCTGGGTAAAGACAGACTAATAATAAAGATTTGAAATTTTCCTTTAATAATCTAAATCACATTTCTAGATTTCAGGTTTTTACTTACCGTCTCCCTTAATATGAGAATAATCTGACATTTTCTATTTTCAAACACATACCAACTTTCTGTAGTTAAAAAATTAATAAGAGTAACTCTTGTCATACCATCATAACTGTACCTACCACCCATTAAGTTACACGACCACTACTACAAATTCTATTTAAAACACACTTCAGTTATGATTCTTTGTAATCACAAAGGTGCCAACTTCTTCCTTAGCACAGGAAGAACACAGATTGTGATATAAAATCCTCAAAGCATCCAGAGAGGTACACTCAAAAACTAGACAGGAACGTTCCATCACAAGGAGCTGAGCAAAGCTGTTTCCAAAGACAGCCACACAACAAAGTAAGCGAGAAGAGCTCGAGGCTGGGGCAGAACAGCATCACAGCACTCCTCATTTTCATCATGTCATACCAATGCAAAATTTAGCCTTAGGATAAACTTTGAATTTACTACGGACAGGATTTTTGCTTGCCCCTTTCTTTAAGATGAATTAAAAGGTGTGGAAATACTGTGTGGATGCTATTGGAAACTGTAGGCATAAACTGCACGGTTCCTCTAAGCACGTGAAACCTTTTGTATAAGATAAAAATCACTGCCCACATGTACCCAGGGCTGGGTTCACATGACAGATAAGACCTTAAATGAAGCATACTTGGTTCTCTCTCTCTGGGCTTACATGAAAGCCTTTACATCATCCAACAATAGCTATTTTTTCTGGCCTAGACCAATCAAGGAATAAAATACTTTTCATGCCAGATGCAGACTAGTTCTTCACCAACAGAAGCTACCAAAGAAGTGCTTTTTAACACTGCATCATGGAGCTGAACATTTTGGAGAGGGATGTTCACTTTCAGTTCCTATTCATTTCCAAACACTAGGTAGGACCAACAAATTTCACTGCACTTCAATATTGATAAATTAACCTACCAGCACCAATATAACAATGTTTTTCTTACTACTTGCTATCGAAAAATCCATCTGAGAAAACAGTACTTTTTAATACTTACTTGCTAGACACAAATAAGCTATTTCCACACTGATACACTGCTGTAATAATTAGAGAATGCATTTTATGTACCACCTGAAATATTTATAGAATATTAATGACAAAGAAAAACGAACAACTACACTACTGGCAAAGTGTAGGGGAATCAAAAGACAAGTGGCAGTAAAATAAAAATTTGCAAAAAACATACTTTGAAGTTGATAATTATTATACATTACTAATTTACAAAGAAACACCACTACTACCCTGTGATAACTGAGCTCATTTAAGTAGCTTTCCACAACAACATTCTAAAATTAGTTTCAACTAGCAGTCTTTATTTAACATGCACTATAAGACACAAAGTGCAATCACACCAAAAAAATACCTTGACTTGCTGGCTACAGGAATACTAATATCAACATCACAGTAGAACTTAACAGCAGGAATAAGTCAGAAGTGACTGCTGAACTTTGAATTACAACTAGACATTGATGTAAGTTTGACAAAGGATTGGCAATTCTCATACAAAGCTGTGTCAGCAAGAAAATAACAGTTAAATTTCAACAGTTACAATTAGCTACATCTATGAAATCTTACACTGACAGCACAGCAAGTCATTCTAGTATTTTTTCAACTCCTAATAATAATTACTTTAAAATAGATATAAAAATAGTAGTAGTGTTTTGTATTACATATGTGGGATCAATAAGAAAACCCAACAATACCAGTATTTCAATTCAATGCCAAGAGTACTTATAGGTCATGTACTTACATATTCAGGTTTTAATTTCTTGTCTCCTCCTCTTACAGCTACTTTTTCAAGCTTATCTATGCTCTGCATGATCAGCTCCTCATCCTTAAGTCTAAGTTCTTCATGTATTATTTCAATGTCACGAACAGGATCTACACTTCCTTCAACATGAGTGATATCATCATCTTCAAATGCTCCTAAAACAAAAGAACACTTAAATTACCTATTAAGCTAAAAAGACAAGAAAGATATAATTAGAACATACTAAAATGAGTCAAAAAATTTTGAAATTGAAAAGTCACGTGGTCATACCACCCATGCACAAGCATCACATGCAATGTTTTATATCATACTTGTTTAGTATGTAAATTTACATATCAACTCCAGAATCCAAAGCTCGCTCTCTGTAGATACAAAGCATAGCACTTTGCCATTTCAGGACAGGACTTAAAGCATTTAAGAGTTTCTCCTACAAAGGAATAGGCTAGAGCAGTTTCCTGAAAACAGCTGGTGTGTTTAACAATATCTAACCTAGAAGCAGCAAACATAGTAGCTAAACTGAACATCGCAGAACATTTTAATACACACAGTAACGATTACAAGAACCGCAGAAAGAAAACCTTACAAATCACCTTGGCAGACCTCATTGGCTGACCAATTTTACGCACTAAGAAATGAAGAAGTTCTAGACAAAGAATTCTGAAGTTCTGAACGACTCTTAGTGTTTCCAAGGGAAACAGGGTTTAGAAAAAAAGGCCTGAAATCATCTGGCAGACCTCGTCCCTGTTTCAATCTACTTTATCACTGTGGTTCTGACGGTGATTAGATAATGAACCACTCAGACACACAATTTACACAGCAGCTAATTTCATCGGCCTGATTTGAGGGTATGGTTTTTAGGGGGCCATCAAAGAAGCAGATGAAGGTGCATTTGTCATATATGAGTGACAACCATTCACAGTATCTGAACAAAATGGTGCTGGCCCTTATTAGAAACACATGCTATTATCACATATTTAAAGTGCAGTTGAAGCCATAATTTCAAATTGCCAACTGGCAATATAAGGTTAAAACAACCAGATATTACTGACGCATGTGTGCTGACTTCATGCCCTTCTGATGACAATCTGGCAACATAATTCAACTAGGATTGAAATTATCAGATAAGCAGCATCATTTAAAAAAAATCCTGCTCCCCCCCAAAAAATGAATACATGTTTTAAAAATAAAAATATTAACAGTTAAGAAGAGTTTATTACTTCTTCCTGGATCAATTTTCATGCCTAGCCTGTAATACTAAAGATATGCATGAGAAATCAACCATGAAAATAATGTTATTTGAACATTACCAAAATTAAAATCAACTGATTTCTTACACAGGAAAAAAATCCAAGACATCTCTTGTACTGAAAAAGATAGGAAACAGGGTAAACAACAAACAATTCCTTAACTGATATACAGAAAGTTGTGGGGGTTCTTTGTCATCATGCAGATCTTAAACTTCATCTTTAACTTACTGAAAACCCTGGTTTTAGCAACAAAGCTCTTACATCAATGCACATGGAACATAGATTTAAAATGTTGTTCATAGTTAAAATATCAAAACCATTTTTACATAAGCTTACGAATAAGCTTTCAAACAGTGGTTACCAGAAGTTCCCTCCTCTCTCATTAACTCATTAATCTCTCCAAAGATGATCAGTAAGATCCCTTGGTACAAGCAAAATTACCTCAGCAATAGATCCAACTCTGATGCTGGCCATGATGGGAGAGCAGGCTGCTAGAGCAGAGTGTGGAAAGTCAAATGGAAACACTCCACACTAATCTATACTAATGCCAGGCAATCAAGGAAGAGATACCATAGCCCTTGTCTTCTATAAATCCTTACTTGCACACCTGACTGAATGAGATATAGGCTGTTCAGATGAGCAAATAGTAGAAAACAGTTTAACAGCTCCGTTCTAATTTACAAGGAAAATATTGAATAAAAAGGGTAGAAGTAGGGAAGATGTCACCACACAGATCAACAAGACGTCTACTTGCCTCAGCCTTCTCAACAGATATGTAGTATTTATGCAGCTAAAAGTTTATCTTTCTTCCTTATATCAAGAAAAAAAACTTTCATTACCATGTAAATAATAAATTCTCACAACCTTCTGCACTTGGTGGCCATGGGTTTAAAAAACAACTAAAATCCCCACACTGTTAAGTCAGGAGAAAAGCTGCATGACTATGAAGATCTTGCATTTAGAACACAAAAATAAAAAGTAAACAGCTGGTTTTGGTCTTAAGGAAGAATGAAGCTTTTCTGAAAAAGCCAGTGTAAGGTGAATTAGTAACAACAAAAACCAGTTTATATATTAGTTATACTTTTCTATTTTCTTCAACAATAGCAAAATACTTCTCTAGCAATTATCTTCATTTCTTCACATCTTCCCATTACTTTTCACAAAATCGTTCTTTATTCATCCAAACCCAATTAATTATCTTATTTCCACCCCTATAAAGTTGACTCTATATACTTCACCTTCGCTCTCTTCTCAGTCCACTAAAGGCTTTAACCCACAGACTCTTCAGTGTTCTGCTAGAGTTTTCTTCAAGTCTCCTCCTTCCATCATGCCTGTGTCAGCAGCCATCCTGCAGTTCATTCAGGCAACACAGTGACAAGAGACCTGTGTCTGGCAACAGGCGGTTGCTTGCTTGGGTAAAAAGCCCCTCTTACTGAGCTGATGATTTCCCACTAGAGGCAACAATTTTAGCCTTCTCTCCTCCTCAGTGGGTTGCTTGACTCTTCTCATGGAATGAATGAACACTAGTTGTATATTCCATTAAAGCCACGGATTTTGAATTTAAATTTCCAATTCTACATTTAGAGGAATTCCCATTTAGACAGACACAGTCCATAAATACACAAAAGACCAAACTGGCAATAATGTCCACATCTTGGTACAAATGAGAGATTCTTCAAGGCAACAGGCACTGAGCTTTATTTGTGAATCTTGTTCAGAGCTTGTCAATGTCAACTTCAGTCATCAACCTAAACCAGACCGTCCTCTGACCAACATCCTAGCTAGAGACACGACAGGGGGATACTCAAGAAGAAGGGAAGGAAAAGGCAGAGTGAAACTACTATGATGAAAGAGCCTGAGTTTCAACTTTGTCTCAATATCCATGTGGGATGTATCTTGAACAATTTATTATGCCAGCCTCCAGTCTGCTTTGCAGTGATGGTCTGGTACAAATCACACTGAGCACTGTAGGGAATTCAATTCTGGTCCGCAGAGCTGCATGCAAACATATCAAGTCAGAACTGGTGGTAACCTTAGGAATTAGGCTTTGGGCAAGAGATGAGATCTCTTGGAAAAAGTACAGCTGTGAGAAATTAGCAGCTAAACTACTAGAAAAATGTTTTACCCAGTACCTGATTTAAAAAACTGCCTATATCAAAATGCAAAATAGTAGGAAAAAATGGAGTTATAAAACTGAGTTTAAAAATAAGACATACAAGAAAACGTGCATATTATTTACAACTTTCACTGATGAAAATAAGAACTATAACCTTATTCTACAAATCTTACCCGAAATAGATCGTTAACAGTATATCGCTATTTATTACTTTGTCTTTCTGCCTTTGTGTGAAATCCCTCTGTCAAGCAAGGCCTTTCCCTCTCTTTTGTTAGGGAAGATGATATGATAGCCCCACCTTCCCTGCAGCATACACAGCAGCAAAACAGAAAACCCAAAGGCTTTATTTTAAAGTACAACAAATGGGGTACTAAGAAGCCCATCACTGTCCAATTAAAGGTAGTGCAATAGCTGTACAATGAACAAGATGCACAAGGTGGACACAGGCTATGAATGCTCAGTAGCACTAGCCTAAGTAGTTGATATCGTGCACTAGGTAGAAAAGCAGCCTGATAGAACTAAAAACTGCTGATTTGGAAGAAGCAGCGAAAATGAGGTATCTTGAGATACAAGATGATAGCAAACAAATGAGAATTTTGTTTTTCTGAAGGAACACGTAAAACTGGCTTGGGTATCAGGAAAAAAAACCCAACACCAGTTAGTTTATGGACGCTGAAGAAGAAAAATGAGAAACAAACATTGACAAAGAAATCATCAGATTGGCTTGTTTGATATTGCTCTCTCATTACAACAGAATCCATGAGAAAAATAATGGGGAGAAGGAGAAACAGACATTTGGTAGTCTTGTTTTGATCTCAAGCTGATTATAGCTTGAGAGAGAGCTTGGTAGAAAAATGAGGGAGCAAAGGTTCCCCAAAATTATACTAACAGGGCATCCAGGTGAGGAAGCAAAGGACTAGAATGGGATAGTTGTAAAATAACAGAGACAGCAAACACTGTCGTATGTCAGAGGTAAAGCCCGTTCTGACGATGAGGAGTGTTTAAATTTGGTGAACCTCAAACACACCATGTCTGTCTTCTTATTGACATAATGAGGCCTCAACTTCTGTAAACAGGAGGGACTTTTACAAGGTTAGCAACTTGTTCACACAACATCCTCTGTAGCACACTCACATCTGCCAGGCTACTGGCAGCTGAGCTCTGTGGTCTAGCATCCAAAGTCTCCATTAAGAAATCAATTTTTTCAAAGCTGTGCTAAAAAATTTGTCTTTAAAAAAAACTGTTGCAATATTTTAAAATTTCAACAAACTGATCTAACTACTTTATTTATTTTAAAGTAATACTAATTAAAACGTATATTTACAATTAGCATCTCCAAAACTAGCCACACCACTGTGTTCTCAAGACAGTGTGACCTACGGCCAAAGACCTTCCCCAATGAATATAATGAAAATCCACTGTACTTCCCACATCTTCATCGATGCATTTGCTTTTAAAACATAAGGACTTGGCATTCCTCGACCATTACCCCAAACCACACCACCTTCCTTTTGACTGCTTCCTTGAGCTGTTCTGCCTGTGCTCCCAAACTGCCCTCTTTCTACTACAGCAAACTGTGGCATACTACCGCAAGAGGAAAAAGGAATTAATCTGCCCTGTGGACAAAAAAGTACGTACATAAAATACACTTACTCAAGAATCTCCCCAAGGAAGCATCTGTTTGTCAACAGCTCAGCTAACCATACAGCAGTACAGGAAGGTCAACTGAGAAACCCTAATCAGTAATTTCATTAATTTAAAAATTATTTTAATTTCTCTGGTGTCTTATTCACATATCCTACCAGAGGTAAACTATAATTTTATCAGAAGTTTGTCAAAAGGAAGTTGAACAGAAACCATATTTTTTAAGTATCCTAAATATATAAGCCTTTTTTACAAATAATCTCCCATAACATACTGATGGATTTGCACTCTATCTTTAAAAAACCTTGTCACTTCCTTTAATGTAAAAGAACAAAGATTACAGAGTTAGAAACATCAGGCTCACTGCAACTAAACATCTGCTGTGGTAAATTCCCATAATGTTTTAGCAGTACCCAGATACTTTATTAGTATTTAGACAGCAAAACGATAAAGCATAATACAGGAGCAGGATTCACTTTTGCCATCTAACAGCCCCAAAATAATGATTTAAACTGAAATTACTAGAAATGAGGAGCTTGGAAATTATCACTGCCACACCCAGCTCCCTCTTCTGTTGCCAGTAGGTTCGAACTTGAAATATTTTTCCATTTTGGGGAAGGGTTTATCTTCAGCTGGGCACTTTATCTGGGCTGTCTGGGTCCAAGTGTGGTAGGGCAAAAATAATTTTTAAAGTGGCATTAAAGATATAATGCAGCAATAGCTGGTTCTGCACATTTCTTTCAAGTGATACTGGATTTTAAAAAAATGCAGAAAACAGAACAAATGGATAGAGAAGATGTGCAACTTGACTCTGTTTTTTTTCCCGCAGAAGTGCAGGAACTGTCAGTTTTGTAAAGTCTTGATGGCAGCCAGGACACACAGTCTAGATCTGTTCTTGACAAGCAAAAATAAGAGCACATAAATATGTATACAGGACAGCCGTAACAAATGTCACTTTTAAACGGTATCATCTAATGGCATGCACATTTCTTCCCATTTCTTTCAAAAATCAGCTTCAAAATTCCTTTGACAAAATTTACCTCTCAGCCTCCAGAAATTTTTGCATTGCTTATGTTATACCTGTCAAGATCTGATGACTGTATGTTATGTATTCATCTGAACAGAACCACTACACTTAGTTACAGGCTATCATCAACCAATTCATTCTCTTGCTAAAATCAAGTCATCCAATTACTCCTTGACTAATCAAGGCTGTTTTGGCTTTTTCTTTTTTCAAAAGGTACTCAACAGCATAAACAGTTCACTTACAAGAAATGGAAAGGGGCTAATCAGCAGAATTATTGTTTTGCTGCCACAATTTGCAGTATTTAAATGTAGTTGCTGATTGGACTGAAAGTTTTATGATATAGCATATAAAACTAGTTCCACATAAAAACGAAGAAGCTGCCTATAGCCTAAACCTTATTGCTTCTAGCTGCTCCAAGCTGCCACTGAGATGGTAAGATCCAAATCAAAATACTACTTTTAAACTTATCTTATTCTGCTCCTAATTGCAATTATGGAAATTAATTAATATCTTCAAGATTAATTTATATTTGATATACCAATCGCTTCACTTCTCTAATTATCCTTACCCTTAAAGTAAAATGTAACCAAATATTTAGCTAATACTTGCTATTATTATGTCTTGCTATTACCAAGACATAATAGCATTCTGGCATCTTGCATTCATTTACAAAAGGTAAGCAATGTATTGGTATATGTTATGCTGCAATTAAGAGGGATATTTACAATGTGATCAGAATTTGAACTGCATCACAAGCCGAAACTCTCATTGGTATTTAGGGTAATGACCAGCATTTCTGTCAATAAACTATAAGGGAATGTTTAATAACACCACCACAAACCAGACCTAGAGAATAATTGGTACTTGCACTTCCTCTCCCACATACGTTCAATGACGGTTATCAAAAAGAGCTGCTCGGCACAGACGAGCACATCACAGTACACATACACACCCTGTTATAAGCCCTGAAATAAATGAGCAATAATATCTACCTGGCCACTTACTGGTGGGAATGGGGGAGAGAACAAAATGAACTAATATACAGTAACTTGGGTGGGGAGCTAGAAGTAGGGTATTTCTTTGAGCTATGAATAAACAAGACTAGAAGTGTCAAAAGAAAGTTAAATTGTAAATAATATCTATACTTAGGCTAGCCTGACATGCTATCATCAGTATTCCTAAGATTTAAACAGTAAATGATACTGCTATTTCTGACTGCAGTACAGGTATATTTAGCATTACAGAATGTACTAAACTTTGATGACAGTACATTTTACTATGCATCGTTACGATTAGAAGGACAAAATAATACCGTCAGAATCAACATTTTACAGCTTCTTAAACAAAGCACATCTTAACAAAAACCCAACAAATAAAGTAGGTTTAGCATGTTTTCTCTTGCAAGCTAATTTCAAGTGAAATTAATCACCTGTAACACAAACCTAATATTCTTTAAGCAAAGTAATTTTCAGTTGAAGAAGGTGCACCTGCCTACATCTTCAACATAAGCAAAATCAAGTACAAAAAACATTAAATAAAATGCTGTAGTAAACCTTGACTTCTGAAGAAAGAATTTTTTCAGACATCTTTTGTGGCTTTGTTTTGTGCTACAGCCCCTTAAGTTTTGTCTTCATAAAGCCCTAACTAGTTGTAATCACTCGCAGTCTAATTGTGGACATTTATCTGCTTTTCTTATGCATAGAACATAGCTATTAAAGCTGAATGGTGATGGTGTGAAGTATAGGTTAAATTGGGTGAAATTAAAGCAAATTACTCTGGGATGTGGAACTCTGAAAATAGAAACCGCCAATGATTTGCAACCCTCTTGATGATCAGCTTCACAGAACCCTAAATGACAAGAAAACTTACATATTTTAAAGTTAACTAGATTTTTTTAAAATAATATGTATAAATTTATTTTAAATGCAAGCAGTCACTGTGGCAATAATTATTTTGTTTTACCTGCATCATAAAAACATAAGAAAAGGTTTTAATTTCCATTTAAAACACTTGTTTTTATTCTCAAGTTTAGCTGATTTTTAGCAACAAAAAACCAGTTCAGAGTATTAGGTGCAGCATTAATGACTTTGAACACAACATTACAGTTTATGTGTACCATATGGCTATACAGACACAGGATGGCAAAAGCAGCTGCTTTGGGCTTTCTTGACTGGTGCAGTATTAGGACTTAATTCATTACCTATCTATATAAAAGATAAGCAGCTACATTTACCCTGCTGAGCCCTAATACCACACCAGTCGGGAGAGAGCAAATCAAGCACCGCTCCCCAAAAGTCTGAAATAGCAGCTGAACAGGAGCTCTTTCAATATCAAATCTATTGGGAGTATTTGACAAAAAAGGGCACGTCTATTTCTGCACCAGCAGACACACAATGAGAGCATGGAGCAGCAATACAGGATTCTAAATGACTGTAGTATCAACTTCTTAAGCATACAAAGAATTTACATTTGCATAAAAGTACTCGTCAAGCAAGTACTGCACAAGGTCAGAGATGAGAATTATAATGTCCCTGGGAAACACTGAGGCAAAGCAATTCACTTCAGGACACGAGTCGGCAGAAGAAACCACAATCCAGTTCCTGATGGAAGCAGTTTTATCAGAGAAAAGTTGTTACCAAGATAGTAATTCGAATGAGCTTATCTGTAAAATCCTGCTCCAGATCTCTTACTCTTGAGTGTGTCTGACAAATATTAGTGATCAGTTTCAGATGTAAAATGTGTTTACTTGCCACTGCTCTTTCATCTTGGCACCACCGGGCTGTAGTCAACACTCCACAGGTAAAACCTTCTACCTGCTGAGATTTGCTATCAAGTTGGTCATACTGGGCAAAGGACATTAATTGACAGCTGAAGTAATAAATCTTTGAGCCCTTTGTCCCTCCATTTGCCAAGGGCTTGCTCTGACTGCCCTGAATTATGTATTTTAAATACTATCACTGCACTGCCCACCAAATAGTTGGGACACAATTGGGACACACTCTAATTTCCTTTCCTGCAATACTTACCCAGGTAACTCACACAGATTCACTATCAGAAGACGCCTTGGGAAGGGCAGCACGTGATCTAAAACTTTTTACATGCCACGTAAACTCTTTGAAATTCCCTAAGGAAAACCAGCTCTCTGTTCAGATTTTTACAAACTACAACTGTGTTAACTGGAAGAAGGGGCAAATTAGGAACTTAGCCTGGTCAAAAGCCTCAGAGGCTGAAGAATGCAAATGCTTGCTACAAAGACAAGTGCTCTTGTCACCCTGAGCTCAGTCACATTCTATTTTATGTTACTTTCTGTTCCAATGACTGAAAACCTTCCTTTGTGAATTTAAGTCATGAAAAGAGAAGCAAACAGGAACAAGGGTGATTCTCCTGCCTCCCCAGCAAGTGTTCTGCAGCAGCATTGTCTGCATAAAGGATACAGCACGCAGGAAGGTCTGGTCACAAACACCAGTGGATAACTTCTAACACGCCTCTGTGTACCATATATCCAGACAATTTTCCTACTCAAAAGTAGACTGAAACTCATATATTTGCAATCTGATGGCATCTACACTGCACAAAAATATGGCTCCCAAGCAGAAACCATTTGGAAAGTAGAAATATGCCTATATGTGTAAGTGTGCATTCATACTACTTCCAGAAACACCCTATCTCCGTGCTGCCTTTTACCCCTTTTTTCTGAAGGTCAGTCATCCTGGTCTTCTCTTCAGGAATACTCAGTGTCAAGCTCTATGGTGTCAGTCTTAACTGGCTTCTCTGAGGGTCGCTGTAACAAAACGCAATTGCTAGCAATAGCTATGTTTTTAAGACAATATATCTACAGAGATCATTAATAGCAACTAGCAGCCATTAGCAGAAACCCAAAGGGCAGTTCTACCTGGCCATGAATGACCAGATATATAGGAAATATTTTAATTATTCATGGACTATTTATCTGGGTCACAGACTGATTATGTCAAAGATGCACAAATATAAAAAACCCACTTGAGCTCTGAAGTTTTTATTGGGTCTGGAATAGCACTACTTAGCCGTTACCATGACTGTACTCCTACTGAAACACTCTGAACTCCCAATGCTGCACCAAAGTCCAAGCCACTAAACTCTGCTGAGCCCACTCTGACTCATGTGCAGAGACAGCTCATCTCCCTGTTCCACATTCTTCAACAACCTGGAAGGTTATTGGTCTTTGCAAAATAATGAACAGAGAATGAGCAGTGCAGTTCTGCACAGAATGCAAAACTACAACCGTCCTGAAACCCACAACAAAGAGTATAAAATTGTTTCAATACAGCAACTTCTTTTCAAAAGCATTTAAAGCAATAATTTAAGATATATAAATACCAAGAAAAAAACTCAGTAAGAAGTTTTCAGCTACAAGAAATTAGTTACCCAAGTAGATTCCAAATATTCCGAAAGTTAAAATGACATTTTTGTTATGATAAAACAACAGCCCTACAAAACTGTCAAAACCCCTTCCAGTGCCTTACAAAAATGTTATAAAAATGGATTATAGAATCTGACAGAGCAGGGAAAAGAAAGCCATGTTTACAGAGCAGTCATTGTTTACCAGAAGAGTAAGAGAGCATTTAAAAGAAGAGTACTTATAAGGAGCTGTAAAGTCAGTCCATCACATGTTAACAAAGAACCTTATTCTCCATTATCTCAACGTTTCTCCTTTGAGGATCTATTTCGTTGCACAATGGAGGTGTGGAGGAGCAAACATACTTAAGGGAAGACCTACCAATGTGTAACAAAAATGAGAGTTGATAAAGACTTAAATCAGCAAATATTGTTTTATCGGTGCCATTAGGTATGCACAGGCCCTATATATAGTTTGTAATGAAGTGCAGCGTTGCTAAGTGAATAAAATAGCTTTAAAAACAAAAGCAAAATGCTTCTCAGTAAATTTACCTTATAAAAATGTGCCTCATCATAAAGCCTTCCCTCTGGACATTCTGACCCACACTCATAATGTAAAACAAACTTAATGCGAAAGAAGCAGTACTATTAATCCAGATTTATCCTTTGCAAATCAATTCCAATTTTATAACAGTGCTGCCTATGGGTTTCTAGTAACAAAAATTAATAACAATCATTTAAAAAATACATCATTAGCTTTCGCTACATCATAAGATTAAGAGCTTACTATTATTATTATTATTATTATTATTTTCATCTGTTTACTTTTCAACAAATTAAGAGATGTCACAGTTTTTAGGACCTCACATAACAGTACAGGCTTGGAATGATAAGAAATATCAAATGATCTTTTTAGACCAGAATCTGAAATACTGAAAACACGAGGTAATATATAATTTGCATCTTATCTGAGATGCTGAAATTGATAAAGAGAGTTTGCAACATTTCCTGTTCCATGTTCAAATCTTAATGTAACAGTCGACCACATAAAACTCAACACTAACACTTCATTTTGGATGTTAAGTCTCTTCCTCTTCCCTTATAATGATCAAAAAAACATCCTAACAAAAAATCAATAAATTGCTTGCTATAGATTGGCTGGCCTGTCACATGGGAAGTAAAGAACACATTTTGTACATTATTTCAGTAAAGTAATCCCTAGCCCTCCGACATTCACTTTTCTTTCTAGCAACATTCTACTTAAATGGCAACTACATTGTGGAACACTGTCAATTGTGTTCTGTAACTATCTGGCACCATCTAGTAGCCACTGGCATCTTCTTTCCTAGAAACCATTAAGAGATTGTGTTAAGGGATCCTGAAAGGGTGATGATACTGAACAGGTATGCAAGGAATAGTAACTCAGACTTCTCTAATTGAACATTATATGGTCAAGAAAATGTTTTATGTTCAATTAGGTAGACAGCTATAGTCACTAACTACTTGTGCCCTGTGCAAATGACGTCTGCCTTCCTTGAAAAAGTACACTAAATACTTGGGTGTATGTTGGAATTTTCAAGTAATCTAAGAATCTGCTGGCAAATTTTAGCAACAGTTGACAAAATGCATTGTTTTATGCACGTGTGCAAACATTAGCCTGTTATTCCCTTTTCCTATCCTCAAAACACACGAATAAATTAGAAACTAAGAAAGGAAACATATGCTTTGATTAACTTGAATCCTGGATATACAGGATGTTTTTTCCAGGATTGCCAAGAGAAGAGTGCCTTGTAGGCCCTAATATTGGGGAGGGGGGATGGAAGAGGAGTAATATGAATATATCAAGGCTACTTCATTACATTCCCAAGGTGTGACTGTGTAGAAATCTTTATTTCCAACTGTATTACTCCTTTAGCTTGCAAGCAAATAGAAATATGCAGCCCCGCCGTTGTGCTCCTTGCAAAATAAATATATAAATATGATACTTTTGCAACATCTAACCACAGCTTTTTAAGCTGAAACAGTTGTTCTTCTTTTACTTTAGATGTCAAATCCATCACAGAAAAGAATTTTGTTTTTAAAAGACCTCCTCAGTGAAGCAGTTCGTCTCTCTGCCATTTAGCTCACTATATTTTTACAAGCACCGGGCTGAGCAAACTATGATTGAGAGAAGCCATCTTATGCACATTGCTGTTGTCCCACATCATTCAGAACAAACCTTTTTAGATCGTTAACTACCACAGGAGTGCTGATTACACAGGCACCAGCAATTTCCTAACCAATGACCACCTGAACAATGATGTGTTCAGCTTCTCAGACCCTGAAGCCTTTCAGAGGTGAATCATTTCACAGTTTGGAACTAGATCTCCATAGCAACTTCCCTTTGAGGGTTTTAGAATCACCATCCCGTAATTCTATGATCATCAAGCTCAACCATTCCCAATGGTTCTTTTCACAGCAGATGGAAAAGGAAGCCTTGAAATTTTACAGTCTATTTCAAGCAATTCATCTGGCAGCCTATTAGAATTCAAAATATTTCGACCTTCAATCACAAAGCATGTTATCTGAAGCTGTGGTGATCTCAAGTCAAGACAAGCAGACGTTTTAGTCTAATCATCCATGATGAGAAGAGACTGACAAAAACTCTTAATTCAACCACCATCAAAATGCTTATTTTAACTGCATGAAAGTCTTTCAACAGGCAATGAAAACACACCATGTACCATTTTATCACAACCTTCCATTCAAGGGAAATACGAATTCTGAATATTGGCATGGATCTTTGCACTCTCTGACTGCTTTTGAACAAATATCTCCTCCTTGAAAGTCAGTATAAATCCAAATCTACCACATTATTTCTTTTTCAACAGCTGTCAAGAAAAATGATGAAGCAAACTGCAATTAAACTTCTCATGATTGAATACACTAATGCTGCAAATGAGTTACTTATCGATAGATCCAGTTCGTTATAGGCATCTTCTAAGAAATACAATCACTTACTACCCAGAAAATAAATACCCATTAAATTATGAAAACACAGCATTGGCTAAAATCTTGAAGCAAAGCTCAGTTTCGTGATAATCATAATCAGAGGGACGTTTAAAGTTGGGGATTTTTTCCTTTTTCTGTTACCAATTCCCAACTCAATTCCCTCTGTTTGGAGTTAAAGAAACATTTCCCTTCTCCTAAATGTTTCAGTCAAACACTGAAATAATCCCATTGGGGCACAAAAGATTTAAATTTGAAAATATTTTCACCTAAAACCCCAGGCTGATTAATTCATATTTATTAACCTTATATACAAGTTAAATTCAAATGTTTTAGAATCTCACCTATACACCGCTATATGCTATGTTATTAACATCATTGTCTGGTGACTAAAGAATCTAGAAGACTTCAAACTTTCTATATATCAAAATGCTGCTAATAGATTTTTACAGAATGAGCAGTAAGTTTACTTTAAAAAAAAATTAAAAGAATTACCATTTAGTGACTTGGTAGTGTAGTGCTGATACTTAACAACTGCTGTACAATGCATCAAACTTAAAAGGAACAAGAGAAGGCTTCCACCTGCACCCAAGCACCAGTATCCACTAAGAATAGTGAAATAAGGGAAATTAACATACATGTTATATTTTATAACATTTGTAGAGGAAGGAACACTTAATTGTTTTACTCTGATTGAATGAAAAAAATGCATATTCAGTGTCCCTCAGTAGTTACTTAACTGTGAGTGGCCACAATTGAGACCCTCTCTACAGCACTTAAAATGCCACATTTTATTAGCCTACAGGGAAAGGAACAACAACCCCCTCCCCCTTTGCTGACCTTATTCTCCTAGGTATCAGCACTGCTGAGCCATACTCTCACTTTACTTCAAAGAAAAACTCTTTAAAAATTAGAAACTCATAAAATAACTCCTAAAACTAAAAGATCTTGAATATGTGATTTATTGAACAGTAGCTTACTTAGAGTTAATATATTGGCAAAGTAATTTCGAAAAATTACTGTAAAAGAAATGTTGATGAAAATCTTTGGGGGAATAAATTGGCACAATACAGGATTTATCTTCTTCTATTTTGAACCATTTGCAGTGTCTCGTGATCAGAGCTATACAGCTGCTTACACTGTACTACTCGAAGATCTGAGGGGAAGTATGTAAACATAACCACAAAATTTAACTAAGGATGAAGCTAGAACTTAAGATAGAGTAAAGCAAATGAAAAAGTTATGCATCAACTAAAAATGTAAACTGTTTATTTCTAGGTACAATCGACTGAAATAAACATGGACTTTATTCTAGCAATCTGAGAAAGAAACACCATGGGAAAAAACCTTGAGTATGTTAAGTACCATCTCCTGCAAAGACCAGAGATTACAGCAATTACACATGAACAATATTAAAATTCTTAGTGGTTTCCAATGCTAGATCAGTTACTACTGCAAATACCTTTTTAAAGAGACAAAGCAGTTACAGGATATGTTTAACAATACTCAAAATTTTTGCTCAAGAGAATTTTCAACCTTTTTATTTTAATATGGAAGGCAATCAAATACCTTTGTTACCAGATGTTTTAAGTCACCTAAAAAGCTTAGCTTTCTTTTGTCTGTTTACCAAACTTAACATAACCATCATGTACAACCTTTCATTTAGCATTTGCTCTAGCTGAAATTGAAAATAAAACTGCCCACGACCACCAAGTTAATTAAACATCTTGCTAATTAAAAAGTGCAACTGTCACTGCAACAAAACCTACATGTGTAGACAGAACTACATATATGTAATTTTGCAATGTAGCTATTGCTAAGTGTAATTTGAACAGGAGCATTTTTTTAAAATTCTTTAGTAATAGTAAATTAGAAGTATCTTGCATTGTACAATTAGACTGTCAGCAAAGGATGCCTATTAGTAACACATATGCAAATCATCCCAGAGTTACATCTTTACAATCTGTTCTATGATTATGCACGTTTTAAAGTATTTTCATGGTATTTTACTAGATATTTCTCATAAACATTTTCATACTGTTTCAAACTGTTTCATTTCTCATAATTTTAAAATCTAGGAGGCAGTTCTTAAAGTTGCCTTCGTACGTCTCTAAGAATGAGACTGCACTTCCAGCTTTTCCTCTTCCCAATATTCCCAACACCTTAGCTGAAAAACCTCATCTTAAGCACAGTAGTTACATATTAGCTCACCGTTTAACAATCTAGAATAACCTTAAGTTTATTTCATAACATATAATCAAGCAACATACAGTAATTAAAGCACACTGAAAACAGCAGTTACTAGCTAATTAACATTACAGAAACACTTTTCTTAATGCTAGAAAAAGACAAAGATGTTATAAAATACCGTAGCATAAGGAAGAATCTGTTTTGAACCTTTTTGTTTAAAACATTAAAAACTTCAACTTAGGAATTTGAAGCTAAATTACATTTAATTCATGAATTAAAAATGTCAGTGTGGGTTATGCATGATTAGGTAAGCCATTTAGGGACTACCCTTGCACCACATGGTTCATGTAGGGCAAGGACCATTCACATAAACTGTTGCACCCCTCAGGACAGCTCACCACCCACAAACGTGCCCAACCTCTACATAATCATCATTCATGCAGAGTTGAAGAATTAATACAGTTTCACTATTTTCATGGCAGAAGGAAGTATTTTGGCATCACCACAGCACCTGAACTGCAGCTAGGGACAAGCAGCAAAGGCGAACTCAGGCTATGACAATGACAGGCACCCTGGGCTGGAGGTAGGGGATGGCTGCCCGACAGCCTCTGTTCTTCTGAACACACTGGTTTGCAGTGCCAGTAGAGCAGCAGACTTTGTTAGATAGTTATTTTCTGCTTTGCTATTAAATTACCACTTTAAAACACTGACAATATTTTACCTCTACAACCTATTTTTAAACCCACCTTCTTTTTATTACATCATATTTTATATTTCATATCTGTCTGTACTAAGAGTAACACCTAAAAATGCTTATGAGGCAAAACTCTGTGCACACTCAGCTCTAATAAGCAGTCTCTGTGGAGACCAACACTTACATATGAAAATATACTCTGTTATTTTTTCCCCATTGTTTGTATCACACCATTATTTACCAGCTTCTATATATTCTTATCTGTTCTGATATATTTTTATCACTTAACAAAATTTTTCAACGTCAGGAATTATTTTGTGCCACCTGACAAGTTTTCTAAGCTTTCCAAACACAGTGCATGTGAAGGTGTATTATCTTTCCACTCTGTCTCATCTTTACTAGATGGGCAAACACAAGGATTACAGCTACAAAGTAGTTGTTGGTTAGCAGTAAACAAGATCAGGCCTTCCAAAAGTCTGGCACACAACCACAGCTTTTGTGCTCACGTAGGGGCACAGGGCAGTGCACAGGCAAAAATGTGGCCAACACCAAACCACAGGCAGACTGCCTATCTCAGCAGTATTGCCTCTGTTTCCTAGTCACTATAAGCTGGCAATTCTATGTACACCTCTGCAGGGTTCCTTACATTTTGAAATCCAACAGACATGCTTATATAAAGGTACACTCAAATTCTCAAAATTCTCTACCATATGAATTGCAGTATGAACATTTGTATCATGCAGCAAAGAAGTCAAGCAGGCAACCTCAAATTGCCTTTTAGCATGAGGAAACATGTATCTTTTAAACATTTCCTCTGTGATTTAGAAAAAAAGTATTTTAAATTCAAACATTGCAGAAAGAAAAATAAATACTAATGTTATTATCCTTCACTTGACCCCTGCCTTCTTAAACATCACTGCTATTACAGCTTCAATAGGCTGTGATACAAGCTGTCAAACTCATGGGCAGTGAGACACTTCCAGAAAACACTGAAATAGACAATGCTGACCGCTAATTCCAGAACAAAGCATCATTTGTTCAAGGTTTGGTTTGACACTGGTCTTATTTTCCTGACAAAATAAACCTAAAAATCATTCTTAGACAGAATGAAGATTCTCTCCATCTCAAAACACTCAAAGAAACTCTTCAAAAGAAAACGATCATACTGGCCATCATGCTTGTGAAAATTTTTGAAGTCTCTGAAGCAAGTCCTTGTCCATCAGCACTTAAATCTATAAAAAAAACCCTCAATCCAATTATTGTAGGAAGGTTCCTTGCAATTTTTCCACAAAAGCTATCATGTAGCATTTGTCTTGGACCGCATCTACCCTGCAGAGGCTATCATTATTATTAAAAAAGACAGAATTATTTTAGGGTTCCTAAAACTAGTAGACTCTCAGAAGATGCTGAGCCACAATTCTTAATCTTCTTCACAATACATGAAAGATGACAAAACTCCCCAAATTTCAAAGGATATGCGAAAGGCATATGCAGTATTCAAGCATTTACACAGACGCTTCTAACACTCCTGATACAGATGTCCCCCAGACCAGCAAGTCGAGCACCACCATCCCTTCATGCAGTTTCACCCAAATCACAGCCTGCTCACCCTTTGCCCACAGGACAGAGCTGACAGGAGCAAGCCAGAGGCCAGAACTGTTCTAGCAGACTTCACACCCCTGCTAATTCAACAAGGAGAATCTGACAGAAAAGAAGATCCCTTAAGAGCTACATCCTATTTTTAAGCAACCTTACGATTCCAAACAAGTTTGTTATAAAATTAAAATTCACTCTTTAATTTTTCTCTTTTTGTAACAACCCTGATACAGAATGCTGTATGTACTTTTTACGTAATGTAATGCTCTAACCTAAATTAGAACAGGGATTAAAATAAAAACCCAACTATATCACATAACACAGAATGAAAATGCTACTATTTCCTTTTGATATGACAGGAAAACCCTATTTCAGATCTTTTGAAAATATGACACTTTAACTTCAAAAACTTTAGAAGAAACACACAACAAATCAAGAGACTTTTCTGCTACCAAAAAAGAGTTTGAAGAAAGCATAGCTGCTGCAATGCTATGAAAACAGGATGCATTTTATTTTTCAGCTAGCCCATGTTAGCAGAATGCTTATTTTTCAAACAATTTCTGCCTATGAAAATTTTCTAAATTTTAAGAGATGCTACTGCAGAAGAAGGAAACTTCCAAAAAGCTAAGAAGCTGTTAAGTTTCTGTTCCGACATTTATTTAATAGTACATGCACATATAAAATCTTTTACTTTAAATAAACTGGTAGGCAGTATAGCTAAGAAAAAACATGTTAAGTGAACAGAAGATGGATTACCCTTGACTAGGCTTTCCATTTTGGTGAAAAATCAGAACTCTGATCACAAGCAAATTTCTCTGTGGTTTGCTGATTACTAACATTAGGAACGTTCTCTGAATCATTTAAATCATCTGTTTCTTTACAATGTGCTTTCAGTTACTTGTTTTCAATTTTCAATACAACATTGCTGATAATATTACAATATCCCTTCCTCCTAAGAGAGGCAGTTAGACCCTGTTTGCATTCCATAGGAACACATCCTCTCAGATGCAGCTCCATCTGCCCTTCTCCCCCACAGTGCAAGTCTGAAGCCCAGCCTACCCATCTACTCACTCCATCAAGACATTAAAGTTGCTGGCATATGATGCATATGAGACTGATTTATGTATTCAGACTGCATCAAAAATTCAAACTGCATTGAAATACAAGTAGTATTTTCCCTTACCAAAGATTTCCAAAAGGTTCTTTCTTCTCAAACATGCTGAATATTTCATCCTAGTTACGTGGAAGTATTTCTGTGCAGTGCTTGTGTAACAGAATTAATGGACTTCCACATAATTACACATGTTCTGAAACAAAGAACAGTTAATTTGTTCTCCAAGGCAAAGTTTAAAACACAGGAAAAAAAAAAGTAACTTCACAGTGATTTTATGGGTGAGATTTAAAATTGCTTTGTACTAACTTAAAAATTCCAGCAAATTTAACGTTTCAATTTAAAACAATTTTCCTGTAGCTGCAGTCCCATCTCAGTCCCAGAGATATCTTTCCAGTCAAGAAGGTTTTAGTTCTCTGAGACTGCAAACAAATTATTGTTTCTCATATTTTCACTGCTCTAATACAGTAAATTAACAACATTCTAGTAAAAAGCACCACTAACATACAAAATCCTGTTAACCAACATCACCCTGCTGTTACACAGCAAGAAAACAAAAAGTGGGAAGGCAAAAGACCTCAAATCAGCAAACCACGTGCAGAGCCATTCTGGGAAAAAAAAAAAAAATCCATAAACAGAAAGAGATGAGAGAAAAGCTTATAAACTTGAGGTTTTTAGCTGACAAAAGCAGCATTTCTCTCCAGCAGGGAGAGAATTTGGATATTGCTTATGGGAACCAGATGAAGGGACTCCTTGCATGACTGCAACACACAAGCTGGAAATGCTGGTGTTCCACACCAAGCTGTCCATACACAGGCAGCTGAGGGCACCTTCCAGGCAGGCAGTGCCTGTCAGCCCTGCAGGCTTCCTGAGAATCCCACGTTCCCTCTCCCAAATATGGCCCCATGTGTTGGCAACACACGAGAACAGCTGAAAACAAGGGAAGTCAGCCAGCCTGCACAGCGAGCCCTGAGAGCAGGCACACAGGGAGAGTCTGCAGCCATCAGCTCATCCTCCTGCTCAGGGAATCCAGGGACATCCACCGGGCACCAGCGTGGGAACCACCGTGTACATATGCACACACCACTCCGACACACTTCTCCTGGACTCAGTCGGTTCCCTTAATTCACCGACCTGCAAGCTGCATGTTTCCATCTACAGCAAGACTAGGAAAAACTGGGAAATACTTGTCCAAAATGGTGGCTGGTTAGGAAAATCAGGATTATGATGTATTTACCTTTAGAAGTGTCTAGTCCATCATATTATTCAACAACAATGCTCAAATGAGGTAGTCAAAATATCTTAGCATGGCAACATTATGCTGACTATATGGGAGGAAAATGAAAATTTAGTAACATCTAACACTCTTTTAAAAAATAGGGGGCTTCATTAAAAACAAATTATTAAATAATTCTGAATGTTTTTATCTTCTCTTAGTAATTGAAACCCTGCTGAGGTTAAGTGAGCAAGACAACTGAAAAGTTGAGTAGTCAATTCAGCTGGCAGTACCTTTGCTCTGCTAGGCCTAATCACACTGCACTTCCCACCTCCAACAGTGGCTAAAGCAAGTCAACAATAACACTGCAATACTTCTCCATAAGGAAAATATATACACACAGTGACCCCACCCACCCAATTATTTTTTCAGAATGCAACTGCATCCATTAATACTCAAAACCACTCACAGTGAACACATACAGAGAGGGGGGAAATTTTAATTTAAACAAGCATATGAGTGTTGTTACTTTATTTCAGTGTGGGATAAATCAACTAGAAGGAAACATTCTATCTCCTCACAAGAAGAATGTGAATTTGTAAATGATCAATTAACTCATACACTAAATTATTCACTCTAAATGGCACAGTCGCCTTAATGTCAGTCTGCAAAAGTAATCAATACAGAAGAGGAAAATATGTTTATTTTTGTTTTCTATAAATATATACTGATTAATTAAGGTTCAGACCAAGCCATCTTTATTCACACTGAGCAGAACTTGACTGCAATTCATGGAATTTGAATCACACAGTATGACTAAATAGAAGAATTGCACCCCCAGAAAAAAATACAGAAGTACTTTGAAAGGTCACTTTTGTTCTCTCTCCCTACTTGCTTACATACACACTTTAGGAAAAATGACAACAGGAAAACATGTGAAAGGATGAGAGCATGAATTAATAATTAGCCAGTTAGCAGTTTAGAATTATGTTGGAAAAATAAAATGGAAGTATCTTAATAAAGTGAATGTTGTTAACGGCTTATCAGTTTAAAAAGAATCATATTCTTACCAAAACCACTGTATGGAAGGAGACTATATAAGAGCTGTATTTTTTAATACTGTTTTGCATGGTCTTTAGCTTGCATTTATATCCTTTTCATATCCCATCCCTACAGGATTATTGTTGGAACAGTGCTGTAGTCATTATTTGACTGTAAGATACTTTAAACTTTATTTCTATCTAAATCTCTAACTTGGATTATTCCTCAGAAGGGCAAGTTACTAGATCAGTGTGAAAGAACAGGAAAGTTGAATTTATATGCTCCTGTCTCAGTGCTTCAGGCTCCAAGAAGGAGCCCTTTATGCTCCAGGACTAGTATGCAGCCACAGAGATTTTATCACAGATTCAGTATAGCCAGTAACTCCTGCACACAAATTAATACGGAATTACACAGTCATCATGTATTCCTTACAAAAACAGAGCAGTTGAATACAAAAATCAGTAATAAGGTAGCTTTAATACAGCCTAATTTCTTCAAATGGGAACTATGCCTCGCCTGACTTAAAGTATATGGAAATTTTGAAGAGATATTATGCCTTTCCTAAGGTATGCTCCTAAGGGAGCAAGACAGGCCTACTGCATGCTCAGCCAACATACAAAAAACTATACTAATTTCACCCACTTGGTTGAAATTTCCACAAAAATCACATTTTATTCAATACAATGTAATTTGAGAAGGAGACAGCAGATTTCCCACAAATTTCTACAGCACTGAATATCTGTTTTAATGCAAGGAGAACAACTTTAAGAAATCATAACCAAGTTACATGCAAATTCTTGCCATTCACTTTGAAATGGGGAGACACGTAAATAAAAGAAAAATGCAGCAAAAACAGAGGAACAGAACATCACAGATTAGGTATTTCCAACAGAGAAAGCCGTTCACTAGGTATCTATATAGTCATTAGTACAGTAGGGTCAGAATCAGAGAAACTTGGTTTGCTTGCGGTTTTATTTTAAACCGTGCAAACAAAAACTATTCTGTTCATGTCAAAACGTGTTCATATGGAACAAAACATCTCCTGCAGTCCAGATCACTTCACTGCAAGGCTTTTTTCTCTGTTGCAATATCATCATGTGCCATTAATTTGCTAGTTGGAAAAAAAAAACCCTGAAGCCTAACATGTATTTTTATCTACTTGTTAAAAAAAGCACGAGAAAAGCTCTCCATAATGGAGAAGGGAGGAGGAATGGAGGGGGTGGGAGACAAGAACAGGACACAAAAAAACACCTTTTCCAAAGACTGTTCTAGCCAAAAGGGACATGTCATGTTAAACAGTAGTCAATAGCTGTATACAACCAGTAAACAAATTCAGCTCTATGAAAAAAGAACTACATCACCATTTAGTGGTTGCAATTTAGATTATTCTAGCGTGTAATACTTTAATTGTATAAAACAAAGCTGATGTCACAAACACAAAAGAACTTCTTGCAAAGCAAGCACCACAAGTAATTTTTATGCTGCCACTGATGGCTGACAAGTGATGAGCACTTTGTTCGAATTCATATACTTATGCATCTAAGGCAACAGGTGGCTTATAAAAAGAAAACACTAAGAGCTTTTTAACTCTTCATTATCAAAATTTTTATAATATGTTTTATCGTAATGACTAAACAATCTCGACAAATAAAAGCTCAACATACTAACTACAAAGATGAACTATGGCTCAGGGAAAATTATCTGTTATTTTGCTAAAAGCAGAAACTGAGGTAAGGTTCTGGATCCCACTGACTTGAGCTCTGCCTACACTCACAACGTTTTGCAATTGCACAAAGCACTCAATATTTAAACAGTACCTTGTGATATATAAATTATAATCAGTTTAAGACAAGAAATTTTGTATTTTCTTGCTGACTGTCATTCTATATCCATCCCAAACACTAGCTGAATATTGTGGTACACTTGGAAGGAAATTTCTGGAAGTGTATTTTCAAGTCTTAAATCCAACAGAAAGTGATGTGTTTCAGTTGTTGCTTAATGTAGTTTTGGGCCAAGAGTGGCGTTACAGAAATAAATTTTTTTTTTCCAAATACTGCACAGTCCAGTGAACAGTTTTGTTTTCTTTAAGCACACAAAGAGTTATTAAAAATATAATTAAAACACCTACACTACACACAATGGAGGAAAATACTTCATTTACATTTGCACTTAAGTGCAAAATAAAAGCAAAATAAAAGCCACTATAAAAACAGAGATAATTCAGATTAAAAAATTAAAACTAAAATAACCTAGAGCAGTATTCACTGATTTTGTTACATTTTAAAAAAACTGGAAAGTAAGTTGAGAAGACAAAAATGCAATAAGAATACCAAAACAATCTTTATATTCTGCCTTATAATTCAACTATGAAATAATCATCTGTTTATGATTAAAATGTTTTAGTGTTTGCTGGTTTGGATAGATTAAACTCACATACCACATATTAGACTTTTCCCTCTGCATGGCAATTTTACCATGCCATCCCTAACAATTAAAAAATATGACATCAATATTTCTTATCTTGTACACAACACACACACACACAATTTCTACGGTGATGTTCACTGGATTAATTTTTCTGCTTTATGACACCTCAGAGAACCCAACCCAGAGTCTTAAACTGCCCAACTTTTTGATTCCCTCTGCTTCTTTCTATATTTTCTCTGAAAGCAAGCAATCCCTCTCAGGTAGCCTACATTCCTGTACTTCTACATTTCCTCCCTTTTGAAACTCTTTCATACACTCAACTTCCCATTCCTATTGCTATTTAGTTTTGAGACATCAATTTTCACATCAAATTACCAAAGCTGGGTGCAAAAAATATTCAGTAAGGATCAAAGAACTGTTATCTCAGTAACAACTACCTAGGTAAGTACTGAAATGCAAACCCACGCTCAAACTTATTTAAACAGTTTAACTAGTAAAGTGAGTTTGAGGTACAGAAGTTTCTGCCATCATCCTTATCAGGAGAAAAACCTGTATGACGGAGGGGTTAAATGAAGAAGGTAGAGAGAAGGAAGAAGGGATGTTGTTTGATTTTGCAAAGAAAGTCTTTTGAAATAATTTTAATAGAAAACGAATTAACCACGTATTACTTGAATACTCAGAAATTTAATTACATATCTAAAGACAAACACTGAGGTTCCGAAGAATCTTCTTGCTATTTTATCAACAACAGATGAAGCTTCACTTTAACTGCAAAACCCAAACTAAGAACCGAAAGTAGCATTTCTGAGGTATTTCACAAAAACAAATTAATGTTTGGCTTGATACCTTGTTAATTGTCTCCAGGCACTAAGGCTCCGGGGTGTTGTTTGAGGCTAGAGAACCCCTGGCATCAAAACTAAAGCAACAGTTTCCAAAGCAGCTCTAGCAACTACTGCTGACAAACATCCAGCACTTAAATCCATCGCATTGCTAATTCTGTTTTCCGCAGAAGGTATCAGGATAAAAATTCATCTTGAAATACACTAAAAAATAGCTGCGAGAAACTGAATGGAGCAAATACAAGGGTGACAAGTACCAAACAGAAAAAAAACAGGCCTTAAGAATTGATAACTGGTTAATACATAATTCCTTGTAAACCCAAGTAGAAAAGCAAAACTTCATCTTCAGCCAACGCGAAGCTGGACTTCATGAGGACAGAAGAGAAAGTCTGGAAAACATATTGAAAACATACCAACTATCTTTGTTGAGGGCTCACCAGGGCTCACCAAAAGAAGCCAGCACATTTCCACATCAATACTTCAGCATTACAACAGCACAAAGGCACATCTGCAACCAAGCCCTGCATCCCAATAACATCTCAGCATAAATAAGAGTCATAAGAAAGTCAGGTTTCTTCAGACTCCAGTGGACAACATGCAAGGTTTGAAAGAAAACATGCCCAAGTCTTGCAAACTTGGAAGGAAAAAAAAGGGAAAAAGGATACAATTGGCATCACATATTTCCTATGGCTGCCTTTTTACAAACATTTTTCATTTTACCAATCTCAGGTTAATGCTCCCTCAGCTAGAACAGCATGACTTTGCTGAATTACATATTAAATCTGATTAAAGAAATGACCTATTTTTAAAATAACCCAGCAAGAAGAATACGGTTACTTTTAAAAACCAAAAGCCCTTTTACTACACAGTTTCACAATCAGTTCCAACAGCACAGAAGAAAGTGGCAGCATATCCATGAGAAAAGGTGTCAGAGTACGGAGCCGCTTCAGCTCGCTGAAGACTTTCGCATCCAGTGTACAAGTCTGGCACAACATACGACTTGGACAAGGACAGACACCTATTTTTCTAAAAGTGGCATTTTGGCCATTGTAGAAACCAGGCTGCTCCAATAAATAGCAATTCTGAAAGGAAACTGAACCAGAGGTTTCTCTGTCAGTTTATTAAACAGTCTCATAAACTCTCATAGGCAAAGACAAAGGAACTCTAAACTGACACCCCAAGGATCTCAGAAAAACTTGCTTGACGCAGAACAAAAAGGAGGTATATATTAATTAAATCTTACAACAGCATATCTTAACTAACCCAGAAGCCTTGTTTAGTTTGTCTAGGATAAATAACTTACCACCAGAATAAGAAACCCAAAGCCAGGTTCCTCCTGGTCTTCATTTGCAGTAGTTACTCCACTGTTCAGTACACAGCAATCACATAAGCAAACTGCTCCTTGTCTGTTTTAATACTGAAGTCACATAAGCCTCGGAAATTGTCACCTCAGCTCATTTGGTATTGACTCACCTGCATATTCAACTCCAGAGCAATGAGGGACAGCAATAAAGAGCCCCTGAGCAGCAACAGCTAACTCCTACTGTGATTTACAAACCCAGGGCACACCATGCCCTCAGCTGTGTTAGGAAGCATAGCCATCTAAGATTCAACTGGGAAACAGAAGTGCTTCTAGAAACCCATCTAATTTCAAGTTTTCCTTAAACTCTGCATTAAAAAAAATGAAAGCACTTTCTCAAAAGCAACTTTATGAAAGGGATGCTATAATATTCTCAGTTTACAGACTACTCACCTTTCTGATCATGCAGCTAATTAAAGTGAAAGATACTCAGCCACTTATCTTTTTCTGTTCTTACAGTCTTGCAAAGAACTGTTATTTTGCCTTTTCTGAGGTAACCTTCCTCTGACCAAAAGAAAACAGGCTTTCACATTTCATATTAGAAAAACAAAATAAATCCATCTGCAGTACTTTTCCCTTCAAACTTTCAAGAAAGTCCATGGAACAGCAAACAAAAAATTATTAATAAATTATCAAACTATCACTGTTTTTAAAAAGTCAGGATACCCTACACCGTCAGCAAAGACTCCCACTCAAACAGGTGAATATGTATCTCAGAAACAGTCACCTGAGCACCCCAACTCTATCACACATTGATAATTTCTTTAAAGTACTACAGAGGAAAAACTCATCTGCATTGCCTAAATAGCAATTACAGACTGTCAAATCACGCACACAGAACTCTAATAAAAGTAGTTGTAGGTCAAATAATAGCAATGACTCAGTAAAGATAGCCTGCCTGGTCTTTATTCTCAGGGGAGGGAGGGTTTACTGGTCAAGTACTTTATGACTCACAGTACAGTATATTAGAAATTTTCTATGTATTCTTTAGAATTGAGAGATTGCCCTTGTAGCTCAGTAGGTAGCTCTCCTGTTTCTGGCCTACGAGGTCATAGCTTTAAGTCCCTGCTGAGGAAACTTAACAAGTTCCATCTATAAATAGATCTGCATTAGATGCTGCTACTCTAGCAAGGGTGGTGGCCTTTAGACAGGAAATCTTATGTTTTCATCTGTTCTGATACTAAAAAGAAACTGGACATAAAGAGGCATAGGATATTATGCTAAAGATGAATGACAAAGTGGGTTCCAAAATCCACTGTCACTTCAATTAGCATGATACTAACAAATCTAGCATTATCAACCCATGATAAAGGCTAGGGAAGAATGCAAGAACAGTAGTTTTCCTTCTCAATGAGAAAAAGTAATTAAATAAAATTACAGACTTTACAATATTTGAGACTGAAGAGAAACCTCCTAGGTACTATACAATCAAAATCCAATTTGTGACATCAAAAGGCAACCCCAACATAAACGAAATTTTGGACTGTTTGATTAGTAACAATGTTTGAACATTCACAGCGCTCATCCTTTCTGAAGAAGTAAAGTATATCCTTGAGAGACATTTGTTTAATTTTCATGGACTAAAACTACACATATACACATATATTTTGCTCCCAATATCCATATATTTGGGGAGGCTTATTCAGCTCTCAGAACAATTACTTGTGAGAAACTGGAGAATGAAACCTATTTAAAACCTTACCTGAGTTTATTTGTGCTTCAAACTGTAACTACCTGGCCTCAGAGGAACATGTATTAAAGCTTATCACTTTCACTTAGTCTGGCAATGTAATTCACAGTAAAGACAAAGGCTAATTCACTACAGTGATGACAATTTTCCAGCACCTGTTCCACAATCTGCAACCACATGCCCAGGAAAACAGATTCACTCCTCTGCTGGAGACAAAGCTCCAAACAACATACTGCAAACAGCTTTGAGGTACAAATCCACAGATTTTGTTAATGTATGCACACCAAAAGGAAAGAAACACCAGCAAAAAAATGGAAGATGAGGGTGATTTTACAATGTGATTTCCTGTATCTCAAACACACTATCATTATGTTCAAGGACAATGGCAGATCCTGCAAAGTTCTTCTGCAATTGTTCAGCGTATGAGGTTATTGCCCTTCCTGTAATTATCTTCTTGCCTAAGTGAAAAATCTGATTAGTTAAAAGTTTTCCACAGCTGGCCAAATTAAGCTAGTTGATCCTGCACTGGCACTGATCTATTGAACAGGATGCTGGTGTACAAAATGCCTCCCTCTCTCTTGCAGGTTTAGGTTTCAAGGTAGTAGTAACTGAAACTGCATGAGAGAAGATTCACAAGCATCCCATCCTGGTCCTTTAATTCCACTATCAACATTTTGGATAATAATGTACTAGTAACCAAAGCACACACAAGGTTCTTTTCTGCTCTTCAGATGCTTCTACAAACAACTGCTTTTGAGCGTCATCCACAAACAACTGCTTTTAAGCATCAGCCTTCATCCTAAGTCTCTGTCCATGTTCTTGCATTGAAGAGTAGGCACACAAGAAAGACAACAGCCACTGTGATGCCTGCTCTGGCTCATAATCTACCTCAATTTCATTTACATCCACTGCCTTTGCTGCTGGGTGCTGCACAAACACTCCAATCCTACGTGGTTATTTCTCAAGAAGCTTCTTTGAGCAGACGCCTGTATGAATGTTTCCTCTCTCTACCAACATTATTTCTGAGCAAAAAGTCTGCTTATCTTCCATCCTTGGATCCAGCGAGAAAAATCCTACAGCACTAGACAGCATTAGCTCTCCAAGATAGCTTAAAGCTAGTACACAACACTAATGACAACCCCATGTGTTTCCCTGCAAGAAATCTTGTGTCAATGCAGTACATCTAGAGAATAAGTCTTCCATGACACACTGTCTCTTCAAATCCCATTTTTATCAAGTTTTGTGGGGTCTTTTTGCCTCAAACTGAATACGGTGTTCAAACAAAAAAAAAAGTTTATTCCAACATCCTTCCTTTTGCTTCACGTTATTTAAAAGGGGAATGAAGACTCGGATGCATATGGAATTCCACTCTGGAACATTGTTTGCCTCGGAGCTTAATTTCACCTGCTTTGAGAAGGGACTGTACCCACTCTCACTCATTACCACAGAACGTGGTACAGCACCAAGAGGGTTGCAAAGGTCTGATGAGATGCAGCCAGGGATCATTCACTACATGTGCATTCTGCTTCTGCCTGCAGGTACAAAACCGCTGCTGTAGGGAGGAGATCTACAAATAAAAGCTCCGAAGTAAAACACAGCTAAGCAACCTCTGAAAAACCCTCCTCTCCTGCAACAAAAGCATTTTTTTAAAATGAGGAAAAACTAATGATAAGTGAATTTGTAGGCATCTCCATAAACATTGTTAATAGCCTCCCTTCCTTTTCAAAGCAAAGGACTTAGTATCTGAATATGGAGAGGTAAAATTCAAAGACAGGTAACACACGGCCTAAGACAACTACCCTTAGTTCATTTATTTTTTTTACCTGATATCCTGAAATTACAACATGCAATGCAAAAATAGTCTTGCATATATAAATTATTTCACTTTTGGTGATAATTTTGCTAAAGGGAGTAGAGGAATGCCATTTTCATAACTCTGTGATCAGAAAAATCTCCTATGCAAAGCCTTTTCTCAAAATCAAAACACTGTACAATATTTAACCAAAAAAAAAATCCCAAACAAACAAAACTATAAACGAAAAAAACCCCAGGCATTAGGTTAATACACAGACACAACTGCCTGTTTACTTTGAAAGCTTTCACAATTTCTGGATTTAATATGGAGAAGTTACTGAAAGCCAATTGAAAGTTTAGCTGAACTGTGAGCCACTCCAAATATTTTATTACACTTTAATTCAGCTGCTCTAACAATAAATAAGAGAAAATTTCAATAGGAACTATCTTCTACTCAAATAGAATACATCATACACCTTGATTGTGTAACACAAGTTTAATATGTGCAGACTATTCTTAAAGTTCAGTAGCTTAGCAGTGAAAGGTTTGTATTTGTAAACAGTAACTTTTTAACAGGTGTCAATTACACTTTGTAATATAAAACGACACCAAAGCATCTTCAAAAAATTGAACCAAAATATGTCAAAGATAATAATAGTTTTTTTAAGACAGATACGTTTACATCATTTCAAGGTGAATTTTGACCCATTATAAAGATGAAAAAACAGCTTCAGATATTAGAAGTGACACAGCCAAACTACAGCTGCATAAACCGAGCCACTGTGAGTCCCAAAGTACAGAACACACATGCTGAAAATGACAAGATGTAACTTATACTTTGTTCACTGAAATGCTAGTGCAGTGGAGTGTGGCTAAGTGAGATCCTCACATCCCTCCTCTCAGTAGCAGTTGCATTTCAGGAGCAGCAATCAGCAGGTATGATTTCTTGTTAGAGAACATGGAGGAAAAATGCATCATGCCTCAAGTATATAAAAGCTACAGATGATTAGCATCTTTATATAGAAAATAGAACATTTTTATAGAAAGTCAAAAAAAAGTGAAAAAGGATGATGTACCTTAGTTAAATAACTTTATCATCACTTTGATTTTTGCAGGCAAATCAAAACACTGGCAGTATTACCATGGCGAGTTACCATTAACACCCATGATGGTAAAAAGTAAAATTAAGTCAACTTGATTTCAAATTCTGAGCAAAACTCTGCAAAAATATTGTCAAACTCAGTTTTGATTGGTGCTTTTTTCAAGTAAGAATAAACTACTCAACTGACATGATTCATAGCTATCAAAGCTTTAAATAATGCCAAATAGCTTTAGAAGTTACCTAAAACCCTGAAGGAGGCAGAACCAGGGGGTGTACTAAACATTTCCAGTTTTAACAAACATAAAACTGGAGTAAAAGCAATTAAAGCTTTCTAGGAACCCATTCACATTGGTCACACCAGTCACTTCTGTAAGACTGCAGGGGATGTTTACCTAGCTTCATAGTTCTTTCACTCTTATCACAAAGAACAAGATTTCACGGATTATCAGTTACCAAACTCCCCATCCTGCTGCTAAAAGGCAGCTGGAGCTCCTCTGCTGTGAAGTCAGAGCACTTCCAGAGGAGCAAACCAGGAGCTTCCCAAACCCTACTTGCCCACACTCCCCCAGCACCACAGGCAGCTCACACCATCCTCTGCAGGACTGGTACACCAGGGGATGGCACAGGTGAGCTCCCAGGTTCTTTCACAAAACCCAATGTTGCCTGCCCTACTTCAAACATTGGGCATCCCACCCTAATGTTTTTTATTAATTGAAAAGGAGCGTTTGATAGCAAAGTACTTTTACAGACAAGCTTCCTCCCAATTTCTGTACCTTTGAAGAGAAAGACTGGATTTCATTAAAGAAACTAAAAATAAGAAAAATGTGGAACATATTTTCTAGAAAACCAGGACTGCAGAATATCAGTGGGAAGAGAAATTCAAAAACACGAAGAGCTCTGGCTGTTTAACATCCAGTACGTTCAAACCTTGACAGAGCTATAGCAGGGACTAAATACTGATACCTACCGTTTTCCTCACTGAAGCATTGTTTAAGCGTAATTTGTAAGTTTACACTTGTAACAAAGTTGCCAGTTATAGTTCACCATACAAAGAAAGTAATTTTCTACAAGTACTTGTGACCGATCTGCCATAAAAGTTGAAAGGTGGTTAAAGCCATGAAACTGTGGAAGAAACACTACAATAACCTTCAAACAGCCTGCCTTCTGTCACTAAAAAAAACATTGCTGCCTCAGTTAAAACTGCAGTACACCTGAAACATGGAGATTAATTTGAAACATTTCTGACAGTTCTAAACTGTGAAACTTGGAAGATGAACAAAGCTGTAGGTACCTTAAAGCACGTGTCAGGTTACTAAGGGACTGCAAACACCACTATCCAGGACAGACAACCATTTCAAAATTTAATCCCCCATTCACTCAGCCAGTAAGGAAGTATACCTGTCTGAGGTTTTCATAACTGGATGTGGCCAAAAGTAAATTACACCCTTACCCCTAAGAAACTGGTATAACAGCTAAAATTTTTCTTTTTAAGTGTATGGAGACCAACTGGTTTAGTTTAAAAATCAGTAGATCATTTTCAGTTTTTATAGAAAAAAAAACTCAAAGAAAGTGTCAAAGCCCAAGAATGGATTGCTCTATTCTGCAGAGGAAAACTTAATTGCCTTGCTTGCTGAGCTAAGAGAATCTACTTCATACTGTCACTAATCATGTATATAAATACAGTGGTGCTCAACACAAACTTACCTCTCCTTTTACTTGTCCTATTACCCTACCACGTGTGGTTGCCACATGTCGCCTGTTTCTTTGCATATATTAAAATATACCTTAGACATATAAACAATGTTTTTATTGATTTAATGAAAACTATTTATCTCAGGAAAAGTAACAGTATAACAAGGATATGGAAATTTGAAGCCTGAAAATCCACAGCCATTTCAAGATGAGGGTACTGTCTCTTTTTAAATGAAGTAAGGAAAGTAGAGAATTAGCCAGGTGGAAACAGATCGCATTTGGCCTCATCTTTATGCCATGTAAGAGCTCACCTGTGTGCCTTGTGGTGGACCAACTGACAGGCAACAGCCTTCTCCAAAAAACATCTCAGAACACAAGGAGGTAACAAGAGTGTATTCTGTTATGGAAGCTAAAAAAACCCACAAACAAACCTCCTGTCCTAAAGAAAACACAGTTTAACACATCCTCAATGAATAAAGAAAACAAGATCAAAACCTTTAGCCTAGAATTATAAAATACCTTTGGTGAGCTACCCAAAGTTTGTCTCCTCATACTCAACAAAAGCTCTCCTTTCTTGTCAAGCCATTTCCTTGCCTATTGTTACCTCAATTAATACAACTTGGTTAATTCTCAAACTGCTTACTGCAAAATTACCAGCTGAGCCAAGCTAAGTCAAAGTCTAACAAGCTTTTCTTCAATATACTCAGGCATGCAGAGCTTGAAGTTTACAGCACAAACCCACAATGAGATGCTTCCTGCCTGGCATCCATAAATAAGAAAAAGACCAATTCTCTGAAGGACTCTGCTTCCCACCCTGGCCATTACCACAGGCACTAGTAGTGCATATCACAACAGCATAAAGATGGGGAGCAACACTTCCAGTGCTCAAAGGCGAAAATTTGTTCCAGATCAAATCAAAATGAAAACAAACACTAAATTTTTCATGCTTTGAAAAGTCCCCAGATGAGTTCCTATCACAGCTCTTCTTACCAAGATTTTATCATTCTTATCTTCATCTTCAGCAACACCTCCTTTCCAGCTTGCTGGCATACGAGTCTCACCCTCCAGTCCCCTACCTCTTACCCTTGAATAGGAGCAGCCTGCCTGAGTTCTTTTTAAGCCACTTTCTACTGTGACTGCAGAAATTCAGTGTTCAGTGCCCACCCACCAGGCTGAAAACTGACAGCTGGTTTCAGGGCACTAGTTCCTAAAGATACACAGGAACTTGGACCAAACCCTGGTAAAAGGCAACAAACTTCATTCTCTCAGGATCTGGAAAGTTTAAGGATTTACAAAAGCAGCAGATTTCTACTTCCATTTCTGTCTTTTACTAACAGATTCCACTCCTTTTTTCATGAAATTAAATTCATGAAATTCATGCACTGCTGGCAAAAGAAAACAACACATCATTACTGCAGATTTCCCAGTTTAGGTCTTCAGTACAATGCTAATGAAGAAAGGTGTACCTGTTAGATAGCAGAGGATGAGGATTGTCTTGGCTGGAAAAACTTAAGACCTGATGGCTTTGAATTGAATGGTAAAGGTTTAAACGGTAATGGATATTTGCTCCACAGTTATTAATTACAGTACAACAGTGCTGTCCTTAAGCTAGAAAAAACAGATAAATAAGTTTACATACGCATCAGATGAAAGATCCCATCACAGGCATTAATGTGAGACAAGAAGGAATTTCCTAAGCCTTGTCCAGTGTGGGCTCCTTTCACAAGGCCAGCAATATCCACCACGTTCAGAAACGCTGGAATTTTGCTGAAATATAAAAGTTAAACATTTCATTACTAAAGCATATTAGCCAAAATTTTGGGCACAGAAATAAATTCAGAACATGAAAATCCAACACTTCTTTTTTTTTGAACAAGTTAAACATCACAGTATGGAATGTGTAAGACAAAATTCTCCCCATTGCATGTAAAACATCCATTCTCTAAGTTCTCTGTAAATATTTATGTAAAATTAAGTAAACTAGTTTTGAAGTGTGGAATCATACAGACAACTATACAATAATCGACCAGGCCTGGAAGACTGAGGCATAGATATGTCATGTGTAGAGCACAGTCTTCCCAGGACCAAAGGGATAAGACACAAAAGGCCATGGCACTCTGCTATTGCACACCTCTAAGGTTACCATTTAGTTCAGTAAGTTATGCAACTTTCTCAGAAGACAAGGGCACTTATTTTTTTTTAATACAGTGGTGATTAAAACTAGCAGTGATCAGGGTTATGCGAACAATTTGGAAAAAAAGCAGATAAGTTAAGATGGTATTATAATGTAAGCAGCTGTGATGTTTTCCACCAGACTGAACAGCAAAGGGTTAAGCAGACATGTTCACATGGCATTTTATACAGCAACAGAATAGACATTAAGTTCAAATTAGCTGACAAAAACCAGAAAAAAGCTTTTAAAGTTATGGGAAATTTATAAACTTCAAATCTTCTATCCTCCACAAATTCTCAACTTCTAAAATGAACAAATAACTTAAGGGGCATTAAAATTTTCTTGTATACTCTAAACCAAATTACTTCTCAAAATCCAGCTGAATCAGAAAAAAGCAAAACAAACCACTAAAACTTTGTGATAAGGTGTCAACTTCATACATTTTATGCAAATGACATCATCATCATGAACAGTGGCAGAGAGAACAGCACTAAAATGCTACAAATCCCTCACTTGCAAAAGACCAGAAACAGCACACCACAGTCTCAAAATCTCCAACTTGATGGCTCCAAAATAAGTAGCTGGAATGGTAGTTCATTCCCATCAAACACTTTATCACCATTACATTTCATTAGCACTGTGCTAGGACTAATACAACAGCTCTGTTTTACTGGCAGTAAGTATAGTGGCAAACACCCAAACTCACAGCTTTCACACCCCCGACGAGAGGGTTGTGACATGCCCTGAAGCCGGCACGAGTGGATAGAGCTGATTTGGAAAGCGGAGTGTTCTGTTCTAGGGTGAGCGTTCTTCAACACCAGCTTCAAATCCAAAGATATAAATTCTGTGGTCTACCTTAAGATGCCTTTTCCAAAGACCTACCTTTGCAGTGCTGCTCACAGATGGAAACAACCACAAAGGTGGGAATGAGGGCTAGGGATGGCCCAGCCAGTAACCTCCTAAGCAGCCCTTACAGAAACCCTGTCTGAGCACTACTACACTTCTGAAATCTTTACTGTCCACAGCCCAAACTGAGCTTTATTTTTATCAGTGTCACAATATGCTGAAAAATACGTTTTTTCCAATACTGAAATATATGACAAGACTGCTGTCAAATCTGTAACAGCAGGAAACTCCACCAGCAGGAATATCACCCTTCTCTTCTTATCCCAGTGCCTGGTATGGCAGGTATAGTCCAGACAGAAAAAAACATAGTTACAGAAATCTATGGGTCATTGTCTCTGCTCAGAGCAACTGACTTAGGTAGAACAAAACACAATTTCAACTTTTTTTCTTTGGTGCTACCCCACTTCCATTTGACTGTAAATAACACGTATCAGCAGATGTGCTTCCTCACTTCAAATTAACTCCCTAATTTGGGAAGAGATGATTCACTAGAATCTGTTTGAGTATGGAACATCAATTATTTCTGAAAGAGTGGTGACCTAAAGGTTTTGTTTTCAATCTTGCTCTAACATTTCCAAAGAAAAATTATTTCTTTAAAGTAAAATAATTTCACTATACAAGATGTGGACAATATCTTTTCGTTTACCAAGGTGAAGTTCAAAATGTCACTAAACCTGTCAGGTGAAATAAATTAGGAACTTAATGACGTTTCATCTAATTAATATTTTTGTGATGTACTTAGAAAGAAGCAACTATGTAACATAATACAATAAGTTACTTAAATTCAGGTACACAGTATGTTGACTTTAAACTCCACTAGGCCCATGAAAAGAAGGGCTCATCCTTGGGAAGACAGATACTGTGTGCTGCAAGTTAATGCCGTGGAATGCAGTCAAAAGAACATGACTGTCCCACTATTTTTTTTTTTTAACTACCAGTACACAAACTAAGAAACAGCAAATCCTTATTTAAGGCACTAGCAAGATTAATTCACAGTCTGAAGACAGAAGTCAGTAACTAGTAATGCATTAATCCTTTTACCCGACACAAAGAGAACTAACATACTTCAGAAGAAACCGCAGTAACTTCCCAGTCCTTGGTTTTTGACACTCACTCAAAAGCAAGACAGAAAAATGCCACTCTGTAAAGCACTTCTCCATTGTCATTTTAAACTGTGTTTTAAGGAAAACAAAGGTGGTGTAAGAAATGTTCTATGCTCCCCTCTCACCTTTCTGGCAGGATTAACTTCCTGGCCAGCCATCAGAACAATTCACACTTTCACTACAAAGATGCCACATTAGAGCACGACAGATACCTTCATATGCAGATGGCCACTCTATCACCAGAATCAACCTCATTTGCTACACAATGGAAAGAAAACCCCAGCACATTTCTTTCACAGTTGAGTAATACAAGCAAGAGACCTTTGAAGTATGTGGGTTTCCAGGGCGCTTTCTCACCTTCACTTCGGGTACCACAGAGCTCACATTCCAAGCAAATTAAAAGTATCCCCACTGGCAGACACCTTCCCGGGTCTAAATCTCTGTTTCATCACAGAAATATGAATACACAGAAAAGCAGAAAAAGGCACAAGCTAGTCACATTTGCCTGTACTCTAAAGGACAAAGAGTAAACATTAGGAAACTAAATAAACAGAGAACACTGCACAGAATGAGGGGAAAGCACCGTATATCTTGAATATGGTTTATTGAAGACAACTGCATTTTGCTTTTTTTTCTCCTCCTCTAAACAAATTAATTTCCATTTCCTAGGATTCGTTAGTCAGCATTAGCATAATGTCACTGAGCCTCAAATGATCATCAGGAACAGGTGGCATCAACTGATCATTTGTACAAATCAGTGCAACACCAATCTACCATAAAGCACGTCACAAGGATTTATAATATGAAACAGAACACCAAGTCCAGAAGTATCTCTATATTTTAACCACAGGTATAATCCTTGAGCAGGGATTTTTTACCTCACTTTGAAAACCAGCAGCATTGAGTTTGTGTTAGTGTGCTACCTTCACTGTATGAGCAACCATGCAGTAAAGAGTACAAGACTCACTGGGCCAAAGTACAGTTTTGCAGCCTGGTGGTTAGGGCATTTCAGGAGTAAGAGGCTTATGAATCCATAGGGTTACATATTTTGAGGAGGTGAAGCTTATTTTTCACTAACTTAATCTCAAATTTTGTTTCAGATTTCAGTCCAAACCAGTTACTTAAACAGGAGGAGTTTCTTTACCTGACCTCTTTGTCCAGTACAGCAGTTCTGAATGGTACAATGCAACCAGTTACCTTTTTGCTTCCAGAATGTACATACATATGGTATCTGCAATTTGTTGTGCATATTTTTTTTCCAAAAGTTGAGGGGAAGAGGCATACATTTATTTCTCGAGTTTCCACAAATAATTGCTTTGTTGAAAAACCTCACAGTCAGCACACACCTGAAGCTGTGACTTCAACTGAAACATGATAACTGATGTTAACAGGGTTTCTCTCCCTGGATTTTCACTCTTCTAGGTTTCCACGGTTTCTCTTCTCCAATGAAACCAAAATCCCATTCGTTTCTCTGCAGCATTTAATACAGTTTACTTAAATTTCACATCCACCAGGAAACCCTGGAAAGCCATATGACAGCTTCAACCAAATCCAAAATGCAGTAGTTTCCCAGCAAGCCTTGATGATAATACTCATAACACACTCTCTTTTTACTCATTTCTTCAATAGTTCAAGAAATTTCTCTCAACTCATACTCTACCTGATCCTAGGTCCCACAGCCAAGAAGGCCAGATTGTTCAGTACCAAGGTAAAATGTCCAGCTCCCCTTTCTCTTTGGTAAAGCCAAATGTACTACTCATCTCCTGGTTCCAGCACAGGCTCTTCTGCCTTTAAAAGCAGCTACATTAAGTCTGTTAGAAAAGAGAACTTCTTCCTTCCTGAAAACTCATACAACTTAATTCAGCATCACCTGTTAGCATTCACAAACGACCTGAAGTAAATGCAGCAACACAGAAAGAGAATATGTATATTGTGACAACCTCTTTGAGAGTCATTCAACTCTCAGTCTGTCCTCATTGCTATTTTTGGCTCATTTCCAAACAGTTCAGTCCCTCCCTCTTACAGGAGACTGTACTCCCTATTACAGCTCCCTCAATCAATCTTGCAAGCAGTTTTGACCAATGTAAGCAAAATCCCTCACTGAGCAGTTAAAAGAATCTGCTTCCAAAGAACTAGGTACTGCAGATGAACCCTGGTCATTTCTATACAAGAATGATTTCATTAATACCATTTTACCCATGTTACTGACAAACAAGACTTGAACCTAATGGCACATGAACCAGAAGTGACAAATCTGCTAATTAAATTGCTCTTATATGAACTATAACAAGGTAAGAGATTCAGTGTGGATTACAACACATGCTCCATGCCCTGTACATACCAAACACCTGCACTCTCCAACTATTCAGTAAGTTATTACACTAACAAAATGCAACTCATTAAATTTTGCCTTCTCCTTTTGCCATCAGGCAGAAAAGATGGCTCAAGTCACCACTACTTAAGGTTTTTCATTCACTGCTGGCAAATATGCAGTGCTAGAACACACATCACAGCCCAGCTGACTTAAGCAGGCTCAGAACAAACTGAAGAGCAGGCAAACTTAGTAACACCTAAGGAAAAATAACATTAACAACAGGATATAGTTACCAATTTTCAGTCATTTTCTGTAAAAAAACGGAATTCTTTTACAGTTGACGATATATTAGATTTACATCCTGCTAAGTTATTGATCTCTCACTCTGAAAATACAGGTTGTTTCCATTTACATAAATGTTCTTCTCAAACAAAGATTAAGTCCCACATGATGTCCCTCAGAAAGTCCCACTGCTGATCTGGTTTCTACAAAACACTTACCAGCAACTGATTACATAATTTTGACTTTAAAACTTTATCATGTATCTGAGTATGCTATCCTGCAATGAGTTCAAGGGAACTTTCATTTAATATTGCAGACTTTCATGATCTAGACAGCAATGGTACCAACTCAGATTTAGTTCAGTAACCATCACTTGAGCACTAAAGATCTGAATGAATGAATTTTATCGTCTGCAATGCAAAAAAAACAAATCAAAGCAATCTGCTGACAAAAAGGATAGAGATCCTGAAGTATAATGGACAGTGCTAGAGTTGAAGAGGGGTAGTTGCAATTTAGATATTATCCTCCTTTGAGATAATCAAAATTGCTTTAAATTTCAAGTTTGAAAAGGACCTCTAAGATAGACTAGAAATAGTCTAGGTGAAATAGAAGTGTTTGTGGTTGCAATAAGCTCTGTGTTTGTGAATGCAAGGCAACTCACAGGTGCAAACAAGGAATGAAACAAATACTGACAACTTTTTAAGTAGTTTGATTCATCCTCTCTTGACTCACTCCTGCTTATAACCTCATTTGACTTTAAGCAAGGGAGGAAGCAGAAACAAAAGATGCTAAAATCACCTTTTTTATTAATATTTTCAGACAGGTTCAGATATTTTCTATCAGCCAATGCAGTCTTTGGGTGTAATTACTTACAGTTAGGCTGTAGGTTAATTACCTTATTACTGTGCTTCTTCCCGAGCACTTATTTTAGTTAGTCATGTAGCTTAGAGTAAAGTAGAAAAAATGCAAATAATCACAGTGAGGAGATTATTGGGGCACAAAATAAATCAAATAAAGAGGAAATTGCAGTTTCCTCCACCACCCCAGTGAAAATCATTGTGAGGCTGGACTCCAGTGTTACCTGAGGCACATCTCCTGGTCAGGCACAGCACACTACAGCTGTGGCAACAGGCAGGAGGACTTATGGGCTAAGAGTGGTGGGTGCATGTACCCAGAGGCTTTCAAGCTATTTGTCAGTTAGGACACAAATCACCATTCAAATTACATGAGTTTGACATACTTACACTAAAAAAAATATTTTAAAGTTTAAGGTGATTAAGCAGCATTTTAATTAAATTTAGAACAAAAATACGCAAGAAAATAGCTTCATTAAAGCTTTTATTAAGTTACTAAAATTTCTTCAGTTGAACTATACACACAGTTCTTTTTTTGTGTGAGATACCCATCACTCCTAAACACACGACATCCCATAAAATATTAATTGCAGTTAAAAGAGCAACTGTTTCTGGCTTCTATGTCAATTTTCATGTCAGGAGCTACTTGTTGAGATGAAAAACATCTCTTTTCCATTACACAATTAGCAGACCTCATCCTCTGCTACCTACTTAGGATTCATAAATTAGGGGGGGGGAAAATACACCTTTCTGCTTTAGTTCCTGCTGAAGTGAATCAGTCTACAGAAAATACTCTTTCCAATTACTAAACTGGAACTAATCCAATCATCAGTCTGTAAAACCTTGCCTGAAAGTACCTATACTGGGGGAACAGGGGTAGAAGGACAACAAAATTAAAAAATCAACCCTCTCCTTTCTGAAAAAGTTACACATGGGCACAATGTAACAAATCAGTTTTCACTGAATATTGTATGAAATTTATAACAAATTGTTTAAATACATGCATTAAGTTAGTAACATAATATAAACAAATACATTAAAATAAGAAGCATTCAGAATCTTGTTTAATATATTAAGATTTCTTCTTTTTTTTAGTATCCACAGTTTCATTCACACCAAAAAGCAAGCAGTAGTAACAACTAAAGCTCAAAGAAATCATCTACATCATTTGGCAACAACATAGCAGTTTTTACTGTAAGGTCTTAGAGCCCACCTTCTGTGTACAGTATATATCACTCAACTTATTTATTGTCAACAGTCACATACATCCCACTGCTGCAGAAAAAAAAAAAAGCACAGGTTACAAGTTCTGCCAGTGTACCTTAATCTATTAAGCACAGATTTACCTGTAGGTAATAGTCTCTCAATTGTTGCCTATGTGATTTCATTTACATTTCCAATTAATACCAGTCAGCTTTCAGCACGGCCTAACAAGTAACAGCACACCAGTCCCAAGGAAGCTGAGGCTCTCCCCTTTTGGAGAGAGGAATGGATCTTCAAGCAACAAACAATACCTGAAGATCCCAACTCTTCCTCCAATGGCAGAACAGCCAGTAACTCTTACCAGGAATGCCCCTGGCAATAGAGACAGACAGTCTCTCTGCAGCAGAGCAATCCCAGCTCAGCGGGACAGACAGCCCAGCCCTGTCCCTCTCCCCTGCCCTGGCTCACAGCAGGCACCAAGGCAAGATTACTTTGTCCTGTCATACTTTATTTCAGTTAAGACAAAGTCACCCCTTTTATCTTTTCCCCATCTCCCAACAATGACTGCAGTTATGTGAAGACTAAGTGTAACATATGGGAAATAAAAACCCAAATGCTTTAGATTTTGAAAGACAAAATCTTGAGGCTAGACGAGAGTCCAATTTAAAGAGAATTCACTGTTTATAAAACATTCTGCGTGCACAGATGGATTACGTCTACTAAGCCAAACAAGTAGAAAATTACCACAGAACGTATTACATAAAGATGAAGAACAAAATCAAGACTATACAGAGAAATTAAGACATTGAAATTACAATTCAGTAGCATATCTTTGTGACTACAGCCTTCTTTTCCTGAGTTAGTCTCAGGCAGACAAGCACAAACAGCCCAATGAGTTACTTCAGTCTACTGTCCTACTGGATTATCATTAATTATCTCTGCTTTATTACTGTTGCAATGAAATACAAAAGTCATATAAGCAGCGTAAGTGAACTCAGGAGCTATAACTATCCACTAATGCCCACAACCATTGACTGTAAGTAACAAATGTCTGTAGAAAATCAAAAGACCATTCAAATAAAAGCTGATTATCCAGCTTATTATCAAACTCAGTATATTTACTGAATACAGATTCAGAAAATATACTATTTTCATTAATACTTTAGAGTGATGAGGGGGGAGGGGGAGAAGGAGAATTTGCTAGCCAGAGAACACACATACAGGTATTTAAAATCTTAGCACTCCTTGTAAAGACAGATGGCCAGAGGCAGAGTGAGGGGAGAGATAATAATCTCTTTGCCACTTCAACTATTAATTTGGGAGTAGCCATTCATAGCTAAGTGAGAAGAAAAAGGGATTATTGACATGGCCAAAGCAGCACTAATAATACAATTTAGAAGAAAATTGTCAACAAGACTTCAAAGCCACACCATTATCTCTGCACAGTCAACAGCCTGAAAACTTTGTCTCTAACTCAGCAGTTTCGTTTTTAAGATCCATGCCATAACCATCATGCTTAACACTGACTTGAGCAGGAAAAACAAGGTAACATGTTATAACAATCCACCTAAACAAACAGCTTCATATTAATGCAGTATTTAAAAATTGCACAATAGTTACAGACGGAAATAGCTTGTTTAGACCTGAAAATTAAGACAGAAAATGGATTTTTGATTAGCAACTAATAAATCTTTTTTAACTGTGGGTGAGATCTGGCTCTAAAACTGAGGCCCAAGAGTTTAAAAAAAACACATGTACAAGGTAGTTTGCCCTATGATTTATGTACACCCACTTGATTCAAGATACCTCTGCAAGTAACTGCAAACTGAAATTAATGAGCCACAAGTTCCTTTTTGTTTTCTGAAAGCACCTTAAATTTTGCTGTTCAAAAAAAAAAAGTTAAAAAAAAAAAGTTCCCACATTGAACATACAGAGCAGATTATAGACACAGTCAACAGCAAAAAAATTGATGTGACAAAATTAATACACTCCTAGAATAATGAAAGAATCGGGAGAGATGCAGTGTAGGAATATCCTTGAATATACCACAGAACAAGTAGCAGAGCCTATTAAAAGGAGAGAAAATTTGGGACAAAAAAGACTGCCCATAAAACTTACTGCCAAGTAACTGAGGATGCAGGGATAATGACAGATATTTGTATAGCTCCCTACAGCGCATACAATATTCTGAATGATACAAAGTATAGGGTGGAAATCTTACAAATTAGCAACCTTAGACATGTTAGGGATGTTCACTACTGTTCATTTTCCAAACCTCTTCAGAAGATCCTCCAAGTCACCTGGGAGCAACCATCTTCAAAGACAGGAACACCAAGCACCAAATGGTGCTGAGCAATGACTGACAGCTCCTACATTTATCATTCCCATACAATAAAGGTCATACTGGGGGCATGGGAAAGGTATAATCCAGGTAGACACATAATTTCACATTCTAAACCAGATGTAAATAACAAACTTCTAGACATTACAGTTGCATTAGGTTTTTATGAAAAGTTTTGCTTCAGTAATACTACTTCAGCTGCCTAATTGAGGAAAAATATTAAGAATTTGAGTTACCTCGGAGGTTTGTGATACTGGCATAGGAAGTCAAATCTGTCATCTGGCACAGGTACTCGACTCTCATTTGGATCGATAGTACAGAAAGGAAAATTTTCTGCTGCCGCTTGACTCTTCGTTAACACATTGAAAAACGTTGATTTCCTATAAACGAAATACACACATTCTTAAAGTAGTTCAATTCAGAAGCATTTAAAAGTACTGGATAAAACCGTATCTTATTCTAACCTGAAGTGATACTGAGCTTTCCCTTTACTTCAACAGCAGTGACCATTACCCCAATTATAGCAGAAGACACATGTATCTGTAATGCCCCACTGAAACCCAGTGATGTTACCTCTCTTCCCTACCCTTCAAAACTCCCCCTAAGTACGTATATTGCATACGTATGTTAGCAAAAAAAAAATTCAGTCAAAAGCAATGCACAGCCCTACTGGCCATTTCTCATTTTCCTCAGGTAGAGTAAGACACCTGTAAGGATGCTTGAAACTTTTCTTTGAACTAGTTTTGCCACGACTCACCCTTTCCACAAGTGTATTGTTCCTTCGGATTTATTTACATTGTAACACAATTTCAGTATCTGAGCAATTAAAGTCAATAATGAAAAAAAAAAAAAAGCAGCACAGAAAGCAAACCACATCAGTTAATCAATTACAAGTAATCTTTTGTTCATATGAAGATACAGTTGTACCTTACCAAACTATTTTCATCCTTGTTAAATATCAGTGGAAAAAAGCCTACAAGTATGCTATCAAGGGAAAAAAAAGAACACTTTCCCTTAAACCAAGAGGCAAATTACTTTGCTAGCTGACATTTATTACACCAAAAGAGTAATTCTTGATTTACTAACTTCCAAATCTTCTACCATAAATATTCAGGCTGTTGTGTTTTTCAGAGCTGCTCTGCATACAGCCAACATGCTCAAAAGTCACTTACAATTTTCTTTGAAAGTTACATCATAACATAACTGAAAATGCTATTTATCCCCATTGACACGCAGTACAATGCTACAGCTAACTATTTCCTTTATGGAGTACATCTTAGCTACACCCTGAAAAATAAAATAAATTATAATGAAAACATAAGAAAACAATGTTTCCAGCTTTAAGACAGGCACAAAGGTTTGTTCTCTAATTTGTTAAAGATTTAAAGTTTGAGAATGCTGAGACCTTCTCTTAGTAAACAGGATACACGAATTAATACCAAAAGGTTTCACGTGTATATCCTCCAGGCAATCAATTCATCCTCCTTTTCAAGTACAGCTCCTGTGAGGAGCCATAACAACTACAGATGACAAGCATGACAGAAATCAATGATTAACGTTTCATCATCTCTTCCAAACTGTCACTTAGGCTTGTCTCACTACAAACTCTGAAGAAGTTTCAAGGAAGAAAGTCCTCTTCACTGCCAATGACACGGAATAATTAACCCCTTCCTGTGCACATCATCCCAAAATATAAAAGGAATTTGTTGTGCACGTGTGCCTAAGTATTTGCACGAAAACATGCATGACACAAACACAACAGCAGAAGTCAGGAAATACAAAGGACGTAGTGTTTTATGAAACTCATCAATTACTAATACTTTTCCTTTCTCTTCCTATTATCTTGTCCAGACTCGTACACACCTGCCTATCGCTGCCAGTTTTACGTCGCTCCACCTGCAAGTAGTTCCAGCTAAAGATGGAAGTCCATCACTGAGCGGTAAGACTTGTGTCCCTCAGCTCGCATCCGCACCTGTCTGCACCCAGACAGCGCCTCAGGTCCCTGCCCGGCGCAGGGGCGAACGCGGGGAGAGCGAGGAGCCTCCCTGCGCGTCCCCGAACACCTACCCCACGTTCGGCAGCCCGACGATCCCGATCTTCAGGGACGTCCCGAACCTTCCGATAATCGGGTGCGACTTAACCCCGTCGCCTCCCTTTTTCGGGGGCATCTGCAAGCACAGAGGAGGGCACACTGAGCTCCCCGCGACACCCTCGCGCACCCTCCACGCCCCGTTCCCTCCCGGCACGGCGCAGCGGCCCAGCCGGGGCCTCCGCCTCCAGAAGGCCGGGGAGAAACACCCGCGCGGCGGCGGCCGCCGGGGGCGCGGCGGCGGCCGGGGATGGCGCGGGGCTCCC
>VXAD01006425.1:341820-370705 GCA_013399195.1 Dicrurus megarhynchus
TGTGGCCGAGGCCCCAGCTCACCTCGGCGCGGAGCCGCCTCGGAGCAACAAGCGCGAGCGGCCCCTCGCACGCGGATGCGCCGGCGGAAGGGGCGGGACGGGGCGCGGCCATTGGCGGGGGCGCCGCGGGGGGGNTCGCGCCGGGAGGGCGGGGGAATCTCCGGGCCCGGCCCCCGGCAGTGCCAGCGCAGCCCGAGCCCGGCACGGCCAGAGCAGCGCAGAGCACGGCACAGCCCCAGCCCGGCAGAGCCCAGCACAGCTCGGCACGGCACGGCCCCAGCCCGGCCCGCACGCAGGGAACAGTGGCGGAACGGCCGGGCACCCGCAGTAACGCTGCTCGCAAATGCGGGCGCAAATCACAGAATCAGTGAGGTTGGAAAAGATCTCTTGAGATCATCGAGTCCAACCTCTGACCAACCACCTTGTAAACTAGACCATGGTACTGAGTGCCACATCCAGTCTTTCCTTAAACACCTCTGGGGACAATGACTCCACCACCTCCTGGGCAGCCCATTCCAATATCTGATCACCCTTTCTGTGAATAAATTCCTCCTAATGTCCTGCCTAAACCTCCTCTGGCACAGCTGAAGAAGACCACGTCCTCTAATCCTGTCAGTGGGCGCCTGTGAGAAGAGGCTGACCCCCACCAGGGTACAACCTCCTTCCTGGGAGTTGTAGAGAGCAGTAAGGTCACCCCTGTGCCTCCTCTTCTCCAGGCTAAGGTCCCGGTCTTCTGTTTGCCCACCCATCAATCCTGCACCAGAGCAGGAAGCACTGGAAAGGTGAAATACCCAATGCTCAGAGAAGTGCCACGTGCTTTTTGAATTAGAAGGAGCACTGATGCTTAGGCACACCACTAGATTTTTGTTCATGCTTATCTAGATAAAGAGGTGTATGGTCAGGAGGAGACCCTTGTAAATATATTGTGATTTATTTATAACAATTTACATGAAAAAATAATAATCTAGGAATAAAATAGAGAGGTTATGAAGAAAAGATGAAACATTTAGAATCTATGAAAAATTAATTGCAGAGTGTCACAGAAGTCAGATCAGGACTCTTCAAAAAAATTAGACATTTTCTTTAACTCAGGCTCTGCTTCTCTGAACTATTAAAGACGGGCACCATCTTTAGTTGCCTGCTAAGAAAATTGAAGGAGAGAAGGCAGTAAAAACTATTCTTACAGCATGCCCTATTTTAAGTCCATAAGATAAAATTCTCAAAACTTGAAAAACACCAGAGTGAAGGAGTCAAGGTGAGAGTATCATCAGATATATATCATCTCTATCACAGTAAAAGGAATATAATCTTCAACTTTTTTTTTTTTTTAAAGAAAGGACACTTCTATTAAGCCTAATTTGAAATTATACAAAAAAATGTATGTTACAACTTTTATATTTCAGTGACATGAGATTTTTGCAACAATAATATTGAGGAAGAGAATGCTGTATCTTTTCAGAGTTTTTCTATTAGTACAGTGATAACAGTTCTTGATAGTAATATATTTATGTGGTCTTTCTACTGTCTTAAAATCTATCACTATACACTTAAGAGGGAAAAAATGTGTATCTAATTCAGATTAAGATACAGTTACTTAGCTGTTGAATAAAGCTAATGTATTACTACACCAAACATTCAGTAATATTGAAATTAACAGAAATTATTTATAAATAAATTCAGCACAGCCCCTGAATCCTTCACATCCATAAATTACAAGCTTCAGTAACCAAATTCAGTTTCCTTTTCAGGAACAAAATAAAAACACCATAGTTTTCCACCCTTCTAAAGCTCAAGACACTTTACTTGTCCTGAAAGCAGTGGTTTGCAAGACTATTTCACAGCAACAGTACAGGATGGATTTGCCTACCTCTATTAATAAGGCCACAAACTTTTTGAAAGACTAGTTTTGGAGAGCTTTTCTGCTTATTAAATTTTCCCACAATCCAAACATTTTGTCAGACGATTTTGTTGTCCAATCTGAGGCACAATAGCTCTCAGTAGATAAACTTTTTGATTGTCTTCTTAAAATAAAAATATTTAACTTACTGTTTTGTAAGCACAATACAGATGTAAGGCATAAGCAGTTTGATACATGAAGTAAAGGAGTGTATAAGTGTGTTTGTGTATATATACATACACAAATAATAAAGCCTCCTGTAGGTGTAATTTTCATTTTAGCTGTTGGGGAAAACAGCTGAACTGGAAGAGAAAAAGAAATTAAAATCCTTGCCTACTTTTGTTGCTGTACTTCAGTGTGACTACACATGGTACCAAAGTCAGCAATGCGTGTACAAAAGTGTGCAAGTTTGAATGTAAGTTTTTAATTTATGCTCTTCATTCAACCTACTGTAATAACGGCCCCATTCTCCCCTTCCCTCCCACCCCCCTCCATAGTCCCTATATCTAATTTACTGTTAGCATGGCCGCTTCACTAAATGCAGATACAGGACTTCAAAGCATTCGATCCCTTCAGCTAGAAATCGACTCATGGCCATGTAACACTTCATCTTACATGCTTTTGATTTCAAGTTGCTTTTAAAGTCAAGGTTTGCCTTATTTTGCTGAATGTTTCTATCCAAATCCGTCATAATGGTGAAAACCTCATTTTAAACTGGCATACATAGTTTAAACTGTAATCATCTTGACCATATTACATACAAAATGTGTTTTATAAGTTTAACGGAAAAAACCACAAACATCTAGAAAGCAATCATCTCCATGTCAACTCTCCAACACTGAAGTATTGCACAAATACAGCTTATTGTACAGCTGGATCACGTGCAGAAGCCAAACAGCCCTGGAGCAACTCTACCAGATTAAAAACAATGTTTAAAGGACAGTAATAAAACAAACAGTTTGTTGTTTCTGCCACCAACATAGTCTTTGCTTTCTGCTGCCCAGAATATATATTTAGAGCAAAGTCACTGTTAACTGCAAAAATAAGTGGTTTTGTAGAACTGAGAGAATAGAGACAGAGCCCCTGATCCTTGCTGTGACCAGGAAATACTCAGTGTAGCCCAGGGGGTGAGAAGAACACAGCTGCTTTTGCACACCCCAGCTCAGAATTACCTGGGTCCCTGCCACTTGAAGGGAGCCAGATGACTCCTAGCAATAAATACACTTGGTACTAAAAAGAAACACTACTCAAGGGCAAGGTCTAAACTAAATGGTGTTCATCGAGTTCTGTGAAGTTTAAAGGTAGTCATCACACAGCTGAACTGTGCTTGAATACGATATTTTTCAACATTTTATTTGGTACGGTTCAATAGTGTTTGTTCTTTTAGCTGTGGATTCAGCTGATTTCATAATCTAACCTTGCTCCACTCTTTATTCACTTACATTCACACTCTCCCTTGCATTTTATATTTACACATTTTCATTCTTTTGTATTGTGATAACTGTCCTTGTTTTAATGGTAACATATTGTTAACAGTGTTAGTGCAGCTCCAAAGATGGTCAGGATTGGTGTGGTGGCATAAAGCATCTCTCTCACCCCTTTCTGCGGTATCCCAGACTTTTTCAGTCAAGAAGCATCTAGTGCTAGTGCAGAACAATCTGGTCTGCCACATATTATTAATATTTCTACATCGTAACTCTGGATATCTCAGCTGAATTTCATAACTTTAACATGGACAATGTCACTAACAGGCATAATGCATACTGAGATCTTCATAGTGAGAACAGTGAAAGAGATTTGCTCACGAGAAGAGAGAAAGCCAAGAAGAGAGAGGTTCTACAATAGGACAAATTACCAGTGAACTAATAAATTTCAGTTCAAGAATGACAGGTCTACTTTGAACATTTCAGTACCTTAGCAAAATGAGAGTACCACTATAAATTAAAAATATTTTTATGATTAACACTAAGTTAAGTTGGGACTGATCATGAGGTGAGCAATACTAGGCTTTTTCTAGGCCTCCAAGAGGCTAGGACCATTCTAGCACAACCTTTTTTTTTTTTTTCAACAAATAAACCATATGACATGAAAGAACTGTTAAAAGAAAATGAATGGTCATGGTCTAAGAAAATATGTAGATTTCATTTTATTTAGTGTTGTAGATGGTAGCACTGAATCGTGTCTTAATCAAGATGCTTGATAGCTGAACAACAAACTATGAAAAAGGAACATAAGTATTAAATACTTCTAGTGCCTTAAAGGGTATTATTGAACATGAAAGATCCTCTAATTTACAAGTAGGGAGACTTCTGAATTCAGACTATACCGGTGTACTTTAAAAAAAGAAAGCAAACAAAAAATCCAAACCAGCCCACCCTGCAAGAATGCTGACTAGGAATAAACCCGCAGAAGGACTTATTCTTGAATCAGTTTTTTGCAATCTTTGAGCTATGTTCAGCAGCCTGGGAGACACCGGCAAGAAAGAAACCTTAGGGAAAATAAAATTACTTTTCTATAAATGTCTCTAAACTCTACTTGTGGGGTACAAGTTTGAAGTTACAACATCAAAGGCTAAAATAATGTAAGTTTTGGCATTTAGTCTAGATTTTTAACTGTGTGCCATTAAACATCTATGCAAGAATAGTAGACTCTTGCTAGCTTTCAAAGACATTTCATCTTTCTCTTCTAGGGCACAAAAATGTTTGTGATGTAACTTCTTAGGATAGATAGAATGACTTCATATGTTGAACACAGTAGAAAAATATATAGAGAGATCTGGATAGTCGAACTTAAAAACATGATCTCAGGAAAAAAGCCACACACCTCATTCTGGATCTAATGCAGATTGAGCAGTTATATTCTGACCTGGTAGGATACATTCTCTTTTGATGGAATCAAAAAATGAGATACCTAATAAACTACATTAGTTAGATGATAATGATACATTTTATACACTAAATATTTGCAAAATTACTGTAAAATGAAAACCAAACAAAATATTGAAGGACATCATACAGCAATTCTGGAAGTCTTAAATTTTTTCCATATTATATTTATTCTACTTCTTAACTCAGATTGTAAAGTATTTTATAACCTGCAAAGTTCAGATAAAATGGATTCATAGTAGTCATCTACATTTCTAGAGGCCAAGAAAAAGACTTACTTGTGGGAAATAGTTAGGACACTATTTGCGAAACAGCAAAGAATTCTTTACACTCTGGAAAATCTGCAACCTTTACCAGGTCACCCAGAGTGCTCACAAAAAATTGCATGTATGGCTGGATGCGGAGCCTGGTGCACAGAAAGGGGGTGGGACACGTTCCTCTGGGCTTACGAATGAAAGGCCCGAAGCGCATCACCCCCAGGCACACACAGAGATGGTAACAGGGATACAGGCTACACCTTCGAGATGGGATTGCGCAGGAAAAGGTCAAGAGTTTACCACTGCAATCAGCTAGTTTTTCCTTATGAAGATACACTGTTAGGCATGAACAGATGAGTGTATACCTCAGTCCAACTCAGGAACCTCGCACCCCTAGAGAAGGTGGGGTGACAGTTTCTGTTCTTCATTAGCATTACAGTGACCTCTGTAAATACAATGGAGATTTATTCTGTACAATGCTTCAGTTTACATGTAAATACTAATGGCATACTGCTGATATTGCATTCTTGTGGTTCTAATAAGAATCCAATAATTTCTTTCTCGTAATTCAGCTACTACATTACAAAAATCCAATAGAAATCAATTTAAAACTCGGATCACATATATATAATTTTTCTTTAATTTCATGGTAGTGTTCTTATTTATAAGAAAAAGGTCACAATGCAATTGTGCCTCACTTGTGCGTTCAGGAGAGGACCTCTTAGCTACTTTGTAATTTTGTAATTCTCTATTCCTAAGAGCTTAGAAGCTCAGCAAAGCTTCACTCAACACCAATGTCTTCCCCATAATTTACTTACGAAGTTGTTCCTAACTTTCTATTCTCAACTGTGCAGTACTCTCATCTGTAACTGTGGGATTTACCATATTTTAACTTAGGAAACAACTTGTATATGCACACTGTTGGTGGTGCCAGCATAAACCAAGAATCCACAGCAATTGCAGAGACCCTGGCAGTCCTCAACTCTAAAGGTGCCTTGTCACAGTTGCCTTGCATCCACCATCATCTGGCAACAACTGTTCAGGTGCCAATGCTCCTGATACAAACCTGTTTAGCAGTCAGCTTCCCAGTGTATCCCATGCCCTGTTGTCCTAAAGGATGTGATGATGTTACATTCACATCAGTGTCAGGAAGAGATCACTGTCCTGCCCTGTTAGTTGCTGGTTTGGAGGATGCACACAAGCAGGACAGGACTGGGCATGCCAGAGGTGCTTGCTGAGCAGCCAAAGCTTGAGAACACTTCTGCGGAGGAGATCTGGAAAGACAATGAAATCCTATTCCCAAACACTACAAAATTACTTATCAAATTGTAAAGATTACTATCACTGTGTTAAGAAATAACACATGATCATAGAAATTCTGTTGCCTCACAATTGTAATACTTTTGTGGGTGCAACCAAAGACTTAAATATGAATGCTTGGACACAGATTTCACTAGGGATTTCAGAACCCAAATAAATTCTGGAGAGGGATTTTCAGCCAGAGTTTAACTACTGGCTGCCACTATGTAATTCCTGCCCCACTGAAGAAACACAAGAGCATGGCCTACCGCAAATAACTATTTTTCTGCCAAACCTAAGCTACACCTTTTTTTATACTTATTCCAGTATTTTTATCCCAGTCTCCCTTTTAAACCAAAACTTTGCCTTACAAAGTATTTTTATTCCTCCCAATAGCTTTATCTAGATCATCGTATCTGTACTACAATGTAAAAGAAAGGTTTGTGCATTGGCAAGTGCATTGAGAACCCTGAAGTGGGGAAGAACTACTGCTGACCAGCTGTGGGAAGGCACTGAAATAACATCAGTGACCTGCTATGAGAAGAAAGACGTGGCAACTCTTGTGACAGATGAAAAAACCTTTAATAGTTTAATTTTTTACGTAAGTGAAACAGATTGATTGTATCTCTCTCTTTGTGACACTGAAATTTTGCCTGTCACAATGAACGTTCATAGGGAAGAGCAATCTTTATCAGAAAAGGTACTCACTTGCTCTGCTCTTGCACTAAAGATTTTACAATATTTGACATGCCAGTCACAATTTACAGGACTCCTGACAACATCATCCCAGAAATTACACATTTGTGTCGGTCTTTTTTAGAAATCAGGTTTTTAAAGTGTGACCCCTTGTTTCTAACCACAGGCTATCTGACGAGAAGTGAATACAGTTGGCAGCTGGTGGGGAAAAAATTTTTAATGTCAAGAATACAAGAATCTCTGAAAGCCCCATGGCCTGTACTCATGGCTGTCCAATACGAGGGGGCAGCTTAAGTAATTTAGGAAGAAAAGTTTATTTCCTGACTGCACAGAGCTTTGACTGTCAAGTTACCTATAACAGTTATTCTTTTTTCACTTCAAGGTGGGCAATAATATTTTTCTTGTGCATTACATAAACTTAAAGTGGAACATGTTATTAAGAAGTTGAGGTGTCTGGCTTTTTTAGACTGCTTTAAAAAAAGAGTCAAAGATGGCTACTTGAAGTTATACAAGATCCCTTTAAGATATTTGTAGGACATTGGACATGAGAAAATACTCTTCTCTGCTTGTTTTCCTAAATATCTCTTCTACGAATCCTTTTATAATAAATGCGCGTGCTGATAAATCTTAAAAAAGAACTACAGAAATATTAATTACGTTGTGATTGTTTATCATTTTTCCCATAATAACATCTTTTGTGTATTCTATTCATTTTTGGGAAGGTCTTATGATCTAATCTCCAACCTATTTAAAAGAAAATGCTTTGTGTGCCATTTTGTACTCGTGGTCGTTTGGAGTTCTATTTCAGTTTCATTAATATTGATGGAACTTGTCTCTGCACTCACTCTCAGCAGATTCTTTGAAATTAATCTTCAGCATTTACTGTGATTTGTTTCTGTTTTCTGCTTCATTCCTGAATCCAGCTCTTCTCTAGTTAATTTTGTTTTCTTTATTTTTATCCACTTGCTATGACAGTTCTACTACTTGTGCCACTGTGGTGTGTCAGTCCCTTTATGGGATCCCTGTTTCGTCTCTGCCTTTCACTGTGATTTTCCATCATTATGGGCCTCTTGAATAAAAATGTAGCCCTTGTTTCTGACAAAGTCCATGTTCCTTTTCTTTCTGTGTGATTTTCCATCATTATGGTTCTTAAATTTCTTGAATAATGATATATACTATGAACAAATGCATGAAGCAGTAATGGCTTCATCAGTGTTTTCTAAAATATATCTGCAGCTTTTAGAGCACACAGTGCTACAGCAGAGTTTGTGCCATGTTTGTAAAAGCATGATTTTTAAAGTGTATTTTGTAGCCTATTGACGACTATGCTGCTGTGCATTAATAATTTGCCTTCTTTCAAACATTATCTACTTTTCAGGATAGTGGTTTCAAAGAGATATTGAAGTTGAGGAATAAGTATTAGCACTGAACATCTTTTTTTAAAATGGTAAAAACTAAACCCTGTGTAATGTTTACAGCAACACCACTATGTTATGTGACTAACAGAATTCTTGTCAGGCCTTTTACATGAAGGATGTATGAACAGATTTCGGAGTTCTTATTAAAACAAGTCAACATTTTAATTCAAAGTAGCATATCATAATAAACAAGTAATAAGTGTTTTAAAAATATATCTGCAAAAACGTGATAAAAGTTGTACTCCAGTACTAATTAGTTACATTTGAGTTATGTCAAATACATGATGAAAACCAAAAGTGTAAAAACATTTAAAGTTAAACATCAGTTCACCAATTTGAACAATGGAAATCTTTAATATGCCATAATGTAAGTTGGGGTAAAAACAGGGATCAAAATATTATAAAATATTTCCTACCTTATTTGATAGTAGTGGCACAGTAACTTAGTCCACAAAGTGCTTTAGTGGTTTCAAAGGGGGGAAAATGTTAATTACAAAACACTAACCAAGTATGCAAATTATTTCAGCATTACTTTTTTTTTTAACATACTCTGTATGTTTAACATACTCTCTAAAATTATATCCATTAGTGTTTCATTTTGGATAACAGATGGAAAGCTTAAAGATCTGGAGAGGCTTGCAAAAGTAAACCATCATTTCCAAAAACGTTTATAATGGTATTTACAATTGACTACAGTCTCTCCCACCAAAATAAATGGGTCTTGTGGTATTAATTAGAGAAAACTTGGTTCCTATGTGTCCTGTTTCCTTCCATTTGAAATACAAGTATCGAAATTCCTTTAAGTTCTCTAAGGAAGCCAAACGTGAAATGCCCCAGTTGATGGCTCCAGCTCACTGCCCAGGGGCTGCAAACAACTGTCCCCTTCTCACCAGGGCAGCTGGTGGCCTGGAGCAGGTGAGCTACCCACAGAAATCCAACCAGGCACAAATGGTGGGAACAGCTTCCCCATAATACCTGAGCAAAAAAAGCAAAGCAGGTTTGGCAATAGCAACCAAGATTAGCCACAAATCATTCACTGCCAGGAAAATCAGTAGTGATGAAACAGGTGAGTGGTCGAGCCAGGTAGCCAAGTGAAAATAGACTGGAGATCAGACCACATGATCTTCACAAAAGGTCACAGAACTAGGAGGTGGCACACCTACAACCTTACACCTGAGTGTAAACATAGCTCTCAAGCACAGACAACAAGTCCCCAGTGAGACTCTCTCTTACAGGTCTGTTCACAGCACCTGATCCCAGGTGAGAGTCCTGCCCCAAACGCAGGCAGCCAAGCTCCTCAGCAGGTGGAAAAAGGTTGTCATGCATTTATGCTTCACTCGGGGTCCTGACTCAAGCAGCTTTCAATAATTGACACTCCTTACCTTGGTGCCTTGATACAGCTAAGAATGCTTTTATGTCCTTCTCAGTTTATCTTCCAAAGAATCAGTGACTGTTTAACAATGTTTGTATTAATGATTTCTTCTTACTCCATTCCCTTACAATGTGAACATGGTGCCTCAGTGACAGCTATTTAGCTGCACTGCTGGTTCAGTGAAAAGCCTTGGGAAGATCGCTAATTTATGATATGTATCTGCCAAATGATGATCCCACTTCAATTTTCTTCCCTCACAGTGTTTTGTAGATTGGAATGCGTAGGTAGGTGGCCAAGTTTGAATAGCTGTGTTATGTTAGTTCAGTAACAATGAAGTGTCATTATTTTTGGCTAATGTTAACGTGTAACTGGTGTATGGCCTGACAGATGCATCTGAAACATTTACAGATTCTGGAAAAGAAATCTACAGTCACTCACAGAGCTGTCTCCAATCATTCTAATGAGAAGATGAGATTGTTTTGCAGCACAAAGTGAGAGAAGACTTAATAGAATCAGTCACAGTTTTAGTGGTATCTCTGCTTCAATAACCAATTTATGTCAATTTATACCCAATTTTCTTAAGTAGATGGTTGAGAATAGTATTACTATTTTTTTTATCTTCCAGGTAAAAGGTACTTCTCTTTTCATTTTATCTGGGATGAATTATGAAGTCATAATTTTCTCAAATGCAAGTTTCAATCCATCATTAAATAATAACTTGAATGATTGCTTCTCTTTTCTTAACTCTTAGACTGGAAACATACTTGCCCTTTCTGAATCTGCAAGTTCCAGTACTCATCATTCTTTGTTTCAGAGTAGTACTAGCAAAAATAGTATGTGACTACTGTCCCTATCAACGTCAATTCCTATTACAGAAAACAAAAGTTATAAAATGTTTCAATGTATCCAAGTTGTTTTCCCCAATTTAAGAATGTCATGATGACATTCTTAATTTTGCTATGCAAAGAGACAAACCATGTCTTGTTTTCAAAGCAAAAGAACAATTAAAATACAGAGAAAACAGAAAGATTCACATTGTAAAAAATAAGCTAAAAATGAAGAAAATATACTTCAGAACAAAAACAGGGGCTCACACAGTCATTTCATGTCTCACTGAATAAAAATCCAGATGACCTCACAGATGAATCTGAGATAAAGTTAACCATTTTCACTACAATTATCTGTGATACTTCTCATGTTGGCTAATGTTGGCTAAATGCTGCACGATCCCAGCAGAAACACGGGCTACTTTTAAAGGTATTCAACAATCCAGGAAGATTCTGAGTCACTGAAAGTCCACCCAAGACAAACCTCAATACACTTACCAGCTCAGACTTCCTCACAGGAAACTAGTAATCATACTTTGCCTATATCTTCTGCATATTTTTGAGTTATTCATGTGCGGCAACACAGGAAACATCCTATCAGTTCATTTTCAGTCTCACGGGTCATGTATTCAAGGGAATTAGCAACAGCAGCAGTAATATTTGAGAACTCACCTATCTGCAAGGCAGGGGAAGAACTCCTATTGATTCAGGTGATCTCAAGTCTCTCCTGTTATTTCTTCTGTAATTTCTGTGGGGTTTTTGTTCAGTGCTTGGTGCCTCACTGGATTTCAATGAGACTGAAATACCATTTGTCTCAGGAGTCTTTTGAGCTTAAGATTCCCACTTTTCTGGAGAGGTGTACTGTGAAGCACAAAATGCCTAAGAACAGCATTCAGTCAGGAAAGAGATGATGGTCACCAGTACCTGTATTCACCTCACTGCTGTGGTAACACAGGGGGGTAAATGACCTCCACAGAACTGAAGCTATGTGCACTGTCAGACTGACAGCTGTGCTAGCCACAAAACTATCTTTAATAGACAGCTTTAATAGAAAGAACATGTTGTTTATATCATATACAAATCCCAGCCACCTCCCTGGTCTGTACCTGAAAGTATGAAAAGCAGAGTAATCATGATGCACTATCCACTTCCCAAAGCTAGGAGAGGAAAGAGGCAATTAAACACGATTGCTCTCTTAGCTAGTCTTATTACACTTAGCACCTGCTTGAATGCCTTCTGTCCAGCTGAGGAACATCAAGCTGTCTTAGAAACACCTAAGCAAGGGCTTTCAGGAAACAGATAAAGCTCAAGAGATCTTTGGCCTAGAAAAGAAAATCTAGGAAGCTTCTCTAGTGCTTCAGGAAACTACAAAATTAGTGAAAACCATTAACTGCACAAGTGATGTTCTGTGGATGAACTTAATTTTTCTGAAAATTTCCAGAGATTCCCTTAGAAATAATCAGCAGTCTGTGAATCACAAACAGTGCCTGGGAGATGCTATGTCCAAGAGTATAATATGAACATATGCAATCACTATATTTACCAAATAAATATTTTCTGGTTGGACCTTTTTCTTACTTCAGAGGTCAGTTTCATATCAATACTAACTAGTACACAACATAAGCAATGCACTGAGTTTATAAATTAATTTCAAAAGTAGTTTTACTTCTTTTACTTTCTCTACTTAAAGTCAAATAAATATATATGCAGTCCATATTCAACTATTACAGAACTCAAAAATCCCCCAGAGTTGTGACCTCAATTTGAAAATAATAAGCACATGTAGCATTTTGAAGGAGGGAAGAAAGGTAAACTGATTACTTAATTTTTGATTTTTGGTATCTCTAAGGAGAGCTGATAACTCCTTTTTAAAAATTTATGCCTTCAATGAATTTGTAAATATGCCTGGCTGCAGCTACAAGTGGGATGCAGAATCTGGAGGATACCGAAGCCACTCCCATAACATTTAAGTGAGGGTGTACATCAAACCAGGAGATTTATAGTAATCCCCTGCTATTAGACACACTTTTCTTGAAAGTGTGAGTTCCCCTATTAGCTACTCAGCAGGGGACTCCATTTACCCTGCAAGTGGTCTGAGGCATGCAAAATGTTTAAATTTTGAGAGAATCACAAACAGCAATATCTCCAGAGTACAAAACATGACCTATTTTTTTTAATTGCTCACAAAACAAGACACGTCCAAAGTGACATGGATACAAATAGCTTAACTTGAACTTGCCTAGAACCAGCTCTGTAACTCACACACCATGAGGATTTGGTTGTGAAGCCTCATCAACAATCCATCAGGTGAAAATCCGATGCCTCAGTATCTCAGAGACCAGTCTTTCTGGAAAGATGAAATTTGAACAAGGCTGCCTCAGATTTTGATTAGCCTTCCCATACATGACAAAGAGCTCACTAGCAAAAGCATTTTGTCAGCAACTTCAGTACTGCAGTTTTAAATTTCTGTAATTCCTGAAGACTGCATGAGTTAAGCACTTTGAAAATACTTAATATTTTAATGTTTTTAGGGCTTTCCTCCTTTTTCAGTATGCACCTTTCAGCATTATTGACTGAAGAAATACCAGCCTACTTAGTTTTGAAATTTGAAATTGCAATAGACTGTGAGCTGTGGTAGGCATGTGCATCAACAGATTGGAAATTCACCCAGGGAAACTATTTAGGGAAAAAAAAAAAACTAACTAAAATGTATTTGTGCTTAAGAATTCTAAGAGACTATCTTCTGTTTAGCTGAGATTAAAGATTGTAATCTACAGTCTCAAAACCCTAACTCACAAAGATTTGTCATATTCCTGCTTATTAAAATGTAATTTTAAAATCTTTATTACATTATAGCTGTGGTGGGGTGAATGAACACTGAAAAAGAAGTTCTGTAATGATTCTGAAGTTAGATTCCAGTCATTAGATAATAATTTGGCTATTAGACTCTTATTCATTATTTACATTTTAGTTTTGTAACATTTAGCTTCAACTCTTCTGAAAGAGATTAAATTGAGACTATTTTTAATGTTGATTCCAACAACTTCAAAATAATCCTTGAGATTTACTAATACCAATCCACAATTAAACAATTTGCAAATGCGGGCTAGACGTAATTAGTAGGGCTTGCTGAATGAGCTCTTTTCTTCACATTTTTAAGATTCATGCCTACATTGATCTGAAGACAGAATAACTTCAGTTTCATTGTCCATTTTACATAGTGCACTGCTGAAAGCACATTCATATTGCAACCACTTCCCATCACTAATAGAGAAGTGCATTTGGAAATACTTCCTTCAAACTGATAGATCAAATGCAAAACTGCTCAGAAATGTAGGTTATGAATCTTTTCCACTGTACATCTCTGTGGCTACCCACTACTTCCAACCATTAAAAACAACACAGAAATGTTGGCATCAATAAGAATTACAGGTACACTTCATCTTCCGACAGTGTTACGTCTGGACAGTTGCAGCATTGCAATGACATGGTAAATGGCAACTTGAATATTCTCATGTTAATGTATTCACATCAAATAGTTACTCAATTTGCATTTTGCTCCTGTAATTATTTTAAAAAAACAAAACAAAACCAAAACCAATGTTTTTGGCTTTTTTTAAAATCCCTTTTGATTTACCCCAAAATAGAAATTAAAGTTACAAAATTTTTCTGGTTTAGAATTTAAAAGGTATATATGCAAATGGAGTATAGATGTATGATGCCAGAGTTGGGTAGGTCTTTTCTCCTTTTCACTTAGTAAAATAAATACTTGTGTGCAAACATCAGTTCTCACTCTAGAGCTAACATATATAACTAATGTATAATTACTATGGGATTAGATGCAATCCTAATTTAGTGGTAATGAGGGTATAAATGAGGTGGGATTTTTAAGTTAACCCCTCGGTGTAGGCCAGTACAGCATCTCTTAACATCAGTTCAAGTCCTGACGTTGGAAAGACTCCAAATACAGTAGTACTTTCCTTCCTTATACAGAGTAAAACTTCTTTTGGCAGAGTACTCTTTTATGAGTGAAGTTTCAGCATTGAGAAGAGTATGAAACTGTAGGAATTTAACTACAGGGAAAGGTTCTGAGGCCCTAAGACTGATTTCAGTGTGAGCATTGCTCTTCAAGACTGTTACACTGAACTAGATTCCCTGAGTTATATTATTCACATATTACTATATTAAGAAATTAGGCTAATATTCCAAAACTCTTCTCTGCTGAGAAGTCAATGTTACCCAAATCCAGGGTTCTGCAGAGTCATACAGTATGTACACTTAAAAAACAAAGCAACAGTATCCCCAATTCCCTATTCTGCTGAAGGAACATCCTCTTCAACCATGAATTTAGAGGAAAAGTTCTGGCGCAAGTAGAGACAACAGTTTAATATATTCCTAAACAATAGTTTAATTGGCTTTGTATAACTATTTCCCTCCTGCTCAGATATTGGTATGCCCCCATTCCCATTCTCCTAACCATGTGGAACACATACTCTTCTGCCACATGTTAGATTTCAAACTTTATATTATTTAAATACCGTGACACTGTATGTTATTAATCAAAATCTCAATATTTTGGAGCTGTTTTTTAAACAATTTTCTAGCATCAAAACCTTACAAAATCACAATCTGAGGCACTCAGCTGCCTTGAAGATCTCTTCAGAGAACACTTCAAAGAGGAAGTTTTTGTAGAGGTCACTTAACTATATTCAACCCTAAAAATAAAAAGAAACATTTTTTGTTTTAAAAATTAGAGAAAAAATGTTATGTAATTGTTTTAAATGGTTGGACTATTTAAAAAGTCATGTTAAAATAGTTAAGTTCCATGATGAGACTTGTCTTATAACTTTTGACATGCATAAGCTATAAAGCATGCCTATTATTAACTTCAGGAATAGTTTTAGATACCTACACTGAATTAAACTGTCACAGTCGATGTAATTATTAAGCAAGATTATAGACCATGCTCAGAAGTTCAAATAGTGCCCATTTCAAAAGTCCTTTCAGTAGTTATGAGCCCAAGAGCAACCTACCATGACTGGTCACACTCCTGGAGAAGGGTATGAAAGGTCTTTTTGTTTAAAGCTTGTCTTCTCCATCCTAGTTACAGCAGAGTGGTGTGAATGCAAGAGACTTTTGTTGTTAATAAATTTAATGCATCCCATTAACACTTTTTACATGCACATACAACCAATACAGAGCATAAAAGAGGAGCATGGAGTACTCGTCACTTGATTTCAAAACTTCAGATATGTTGCCTGTATGAAATGACCTCAGGCTGAGTAACCTCACTTCAGCTAAGCAAATCTCATGGACAGTGTGTGGATGAACATTCTTAACATTATCAATCAAATTGCAGGCATCTGTAGTACCACTTTCACCTTTTTATGTCAAATCATGTGTGATCAAAATGTGTTCGTTAAACCCAATGCAGTTCTGTTGCTAAACCAGAAACTCCAGCAGACAGACTAATGCTGGACTTGTTGCATTCTTAAAACTGGAGCTAGCATTCCTAAAAGTGGAAACACATCCATGTGTGTATGTTCTTAAATACGCTGAAATGCGGGGGGAAATAATTTACTTACAGAAATATTTTCAGCTACACACTGGAAAAAATAATCTGAACTTCACCCTACCTATTCAGAATTTTAAACAGAGCAACAGGATTTGTGATGCTGTTTTCAACACTGCTGTCTTCAGGTTCAGTGAAATGTTTTATACCTTCACAAACTGAACAGAAGATTTCATGTTGTGGCAGTAGTCTCATTGGAGCCTTATGACCAGATAACCACTTTGTTTTGCAATGTCATTTACACCTGTACAAATGTGGAATGTCCTCTCTGGAATTAACTTAAACTACTCTTGTGAATGTAGCTTTACGTAAAAGAGTGAGGAAATTAAAGTACACTGTTTAGCAACACTTTTTACTTCTAAAGATTTTTAAATATTCGTTTTAGCTAGTAGAAAGAAAACACAGGTGCACACATATGCACACATCTGGATGTACACAGTTGCACACCTTCTCTAGAAAAGTAGCATGCCGTACGGGCTGGCTAGCTGCTACTCATTTTGATCCAGGTAATTAACATAGAAATAACAAATAGTAATATTTTCTCCTCCTCTGAGAAATTTTATATAGCATTCAAGTATTTCATGGAACCTTCTCTTACTCTGTGTTAAATGCTTAAAAAAAGATTTGAACAACTTACACTAAAATATGGTCCTAGATGATTATAAAATAGGCCTTGCAAAAATAAATAGTTTTGTCTCTGTTTCCAGAAACAAGATGGTATTAGCAGACAAATTATTAAACATAATAATCCAGACATGTTTGCCACATTCAAGTGTGTGGAGGGGCTAAAAAAGCGATTATTTCTTAGTCATGCAAATTACTTGAATCCAAAATAAAATTTCCAGTGTTGCTGGGGCAGCATCAATGTTTGAAAGTGGATTCCTTTTCTTTCACTTTTTCCAATTGTTTTTACTTTTGTTTGATAGAGATAAAACCCTTTCATCTACAGCATTTTCATTAAGAATTTAGTAAAATATGTGAGATAGAATTGGAGAAAAATACTGGCCTCCTAAAGGATTTTTAGCTCCTTTCCCCCTCCTTCTCATTTTTTTTGTTCTTGTTATATGTATGGCTCCAAGGTCTGTCTCTTGGTGCTTGGTACACTATTGCTATGTTATGGGAGAATCTTTACAGCTCAGTCTGAGATAGTTTTTCAGGGGTGGGTCACATTCTGCTGACAGGTATCATGTGCCTTGTCTTCTAGCAAATTATCAGTTTGGAATCTCATCCTAACTGATATTTGCTCTTTGGGGATGGAAGAAAAACCACAACGTGTTCTATAAAGCTCAAATTGGCCTTATCAAACAAAACATCTGCTAGATGTGTGAGTGACTTGTGACAGCAGGAGACATCAGCACTGGCCTCCCCAACACAAGACAGTGCTATTAATGGAAGCTATTATGGAAGAACTCTGGTAAGAATTTTTTTTTCTAAACAGCTAAAAAATTTAAAGAAAAAATATGTTGTTATGGTAACAGCTATTTGAAAAATACTGTAACAATTGGCAATTTAATATCAAACTACCAAGCTGTTAGTTTGACTATTTGGTTTTCTTTTTAAGCAGTTTATTTACAGAAATCCCCTCCCTTTTTTTTTGCAGTTACATGTGTGAGTGTGCAGACACTCACACTTGTAAGTAAGGTAAGGCACCATCTGCAAAGAATTAGTGTTTGTAAAATTTTGGTCTTGGAGCTGCAAATTCCAGATACTGCAGGTTTTTGCACACCATTAGAACATTCGGATTTATATGGGCTCAGTCTGTCCTTCACATAGCAATAAGCCACATTTTGTAGCATCTCCAGTATGCACTTCTGGCACAAAGAGGTGTTCCTGTGCTCCTGTTGCTTCATGGAATGTGGCTAGTCAATTTGTGGGTACCACAGCTACTCCCTGGAAAAATGCAGTATCGCATCTCTGTGTTCTGGAAACCAGCACTCCCCCCACTGCTGGGAAAAGAGGGTTCCAAAACAGTTTAACAGTTGGAGTTAAAGCATCATGCAGCACATCTTTCCAAAGCCTGAAATTGTATTTTACACTTTACACCTCTGTAGAAAATTTCCTCTGAACAAGCACAACTTTCTGTGTGCACTAGCTTCAACATCTTACTTTGAATAAGAGCATGTAATCCTCACTCAGATAAAGTCTCTTTTGAAGTTAGTGCATAACATATTGGGTACTGGCTGAAAGGTCTGGCTACTTGATTTTTTATACTGATGTATGTACAGTGATAATAGGAAAGAGCTGGAGGACACTGCCTGCTCTTCCTCTTAGAGCTGTGCTTTCAGCCAGGATGTTTACAAAAAACCAGACAAACAGGACACAGTTTTGTATATGCCTCAGGTGAACAAACCTTGGAGCTTTGCTAAATCTACAAAATACATCATGGAGGATCAAGTTACACTGTGTTAAGTACTGCATGGGAATTGTGAACATCCTATTTCTTAATATGGAGATGAGATTTTAGAAATGTGAAACTTGCATTTTGTTTCACTGCTTTCAATCCCTCTGAAGTGTATAATGGTCTGCCCCTACAGAGAATCACATTTCAATTAGAGTAACTAGCATGTTTTATCTAAAAAGATTACAAATAGAGGGGTGTGGTGATAGAGATTTTGGCTTCTATTTGTTTTGCCGTAACTGGGAATTTTGCAGTCATGTTGTTTTCTAAATAGACAAATATTTTTATTGTCAATATAAAATTTTAGTTATGTTCATGTGCAGTAAAAGCCATGAGAAATAGTAGATAACAAAAATCCACTACAGCTTATTTTGCATCATTTTGCAAAAGAGAAAGTGAGTTATTTGTTCTCAGTGACAATCCAAATTCAGCAACAATGTGCTCCATAGGTCCTACTGACACTCATCTGCATATATGGGAATGCATTTGGAAACTGAATGCAAGTGGTGGTATTTTTTAACCTCCCCCCCCAAAATCCCTTGAGCATTTCAGACATTCCACTCAAAAGGATTTTTTAATGTGGGACCTACTTACCACATTTGTTTTACATTACAAAATGTTGTCTAGGTTGTCTACATATGGAAAAGTCAGTGGAGAGAAATTTCTGTAACTGTTCAGAAAGAAAGATTGCAACGTTACTGTAACAAGGACAATTACGGACAGACACAGGTAATAGCTGTTTAGAAAATGTTAGGAGCATTATTGTGGATAATAGACATTCTTTTCTCAGCACTGCCCTTGCCCAAGTTTAATTTTCCATTGGTGGTGTCCACCTAGATTGCTTAAGACAGCTGTAGTCTTCTCATTTACATAAAGGTAAGAAAAAGTTGACTGCTGAGTTGTCCCAGGTGGAGTTCATCTGTACAAAGGTCCAAAACTATGAGGGAATACCTAAAATGTCAGATATGTCCAGAATCTAGTGCTGCAGCAAATTATCACCTCTTCCAGGTCACAAAGGTCAAAATAATTTCCAGCTCTATTTTTCTAAAAGCCATTTTCATTTAATCTGTCCTTTACAAATGGTAAATTTAATGAGAACTTCAGGAATAATTCAAACTAAAATTAAGAAAAACTACCTTGATATATATGTGTTCAAGTATATTTTAGTAAGCAACAACGTGGCCACTATTAAACTAGTTCTCAAATACTATTGAAATAATAAGTATGCTCGCAAAGGAAACCTGCTTTCTTTTAAAGTGACTGCATGCATTATTCCAGCTTCTTCTGACAATAGCACATTTAATACCGAGGCTAAGATGCAATCAATCTTCTTTGTTGGAAGAAGGTGTTACATTGCACCTGTATGGTTATACTCACCTAGGAGTTCCAATCCACTAATTTAATTCAGCCTGAAGTTCAGGAGGGCTGCTGCTGGCTTGGCCTCCACGGTATTCTTCTTGCTGGCTTTGCGGAGCAGCGGGGAGCAAATCAGGTGAGAGAGGGAGCAGGGGAAAGGAAGAGGCCTGTCTCTAAAGAGACACTGAATTAGACTGGAGTGAATAGCTGACGTCCTCTGTAATTATACACACATTGAACCCTTTATAGTTGACTTAAGTTACTTCAAACTGCATTGCTCTGGCCCTCCATACTGATTAAAAGCAGCATCTATTTACCTTAACAATAAATGTGGAGATTAGTAAAAATTCACTTGATCACAATAAGAAGACAGATAATTAAAGAGCAATGCAAGCCAGATTGGAATGTAAGGGCCTGAAACAGCATATTAGGAAGCATGGGCTGCTTTTGTGTATGTGTAGTTAAGGACTGCAGAAATCCCTTCCAAGCAGACTGTTTTTGTAGCAATACTTAAAGTAGAGGAAGGCCAAAACATGTCCTGAGAGATCGGCCCAGCAACTCTCCTGGGCAAAGTGACAAATACAAAGCTTTGGAAAAGGAAAAGGACTTTAAAGCACAATGTGACTAAATGGACAATCTCTACAAAATCTTTGAAAGAGGCCTCCAGAATTTTTATTCTTCTTTGATGTCTCCTCCATGATAAAAAACAAGTTTAAGGTAAGCAGGACACACTGCTGATTCTATGGGTTAAGCTCTCGATAACGTAGGGTCCACAAGAAAGGGAAGAACTGGGTTTAGTGTGTGACAGACTCAAGAGAAATGGTCTTCTCTCAATATAAACTCTCTTCTTGATGTGGGAACTCCTTTGGGGAAGGGGAGGACAGCTCTTATTCCTATTGAAACTATCATTTGGTTTTACATGGTTGATATTGTGTTTTACTAATCCCTTTCTAGCAAGAAAGCAAGCAGCTGATAACTAAATAAGTGAATACCACCAATCCTATATGGACAACTTTGAAAATCAGGAATGGCTGTATCCACGTTTGGTAGCAAAAGAGTTGTATCTCTTGATAGAACTTAACACCCATCCCTTGTTTCTTTTCTTTGCACTGATACTGAGGAGCTCTATGCTTACATCCTTGCAGAAAATTATGGGATAAAACAGTGACTTTTGACAAGCATTGCAGCAATTTCCAGAGACCAGATTGTTGCTGAAACACAAATAATAATTGGAATCTTAAATTAATAACATTCTCTCTCGTATGATATTCCAAAATAAATTTCCAGCTGAACCAAGACTTACAGATGTTTTGGCTTTTTTTCTAACAAACAACTATCACCAGTTACACTGGTCCCATTAAAGTCACATTTTAAAGAATGGCTTAGTTAATTCACATGTGTGGGGTTTTGTCTCTTAGCAGTTTTAATTTGGAGCATGTCAGAACTGTTTAACACCAAGCCAAAGATTCATTCAGTCACTTGGTATGTATAGAGAAGACTAATTTTGGAGTGCTAAGTATCAAGGTGAATAAGCTTAGCAAAAAGGTAAGGAAAATGCAAGGAACAGAGGGCATCTGTTCAATGAATGGCAAATCATGGTCCTGTTCCTTCTGAACTGAATCTCTGTCCCCCCAACAAATTGGTGGCAACTGCAAAGTCACCAGTCTCTCCCAACCCTTCACTCTAGGGTTGCCAGGAGCTAGGAGGAGTTCTCCAGGTGTGAGAGGTTCTCTGGGTCTTCTGAAAGGAGGCAAATAAAGACAGACCCAAGGCCTACAGGGTACCAGCTCTGGCTTTCACAGCAGCTGATATTTTGTAGTTTCTTAGTTGTAGAACGGTTAGAATAATCATCCGTGATGGAGAAGACTGCACCTACCCTGTCCCTCCATCAGCTGGCACATCCCAGCCTGCTTTCCAGTCCTTAGCTGTCTTGGAACTTCCAGGGATTGTGGTTCTGTGTCCCCACTGTCATTAAAAGGCTACAATAATCTAACCAAACACTTTGTTGAATATATGTGTAAGCCACTGCTTTTGTCCTTGTGTTGCGTATGCACAGCAGATTAGTATCTTCTTTAGGAAGCAGCCAGGGATCTCTTTGTTTCCTTCTCTCAGGTACAAGGTGAATTAATCAATTTGGAAACCAGCAAATCCACCCCTCCCTTTTTCCCCCATAAACTCAAATTCTTGCAGCCTACATCTCTTGACAATAAAGAGATAAAGCTCAGATGCCCTACACGACGAAGAACTGAGCCTGTTTCTTTGCATTTAAGTTTTTCTAAATAAATTGCTTTTGTTGTTTAAAGCTGTGATGAATGGAGACACAGGGCCAGGTTGGTCGCTGGAACAGTACAATGGATGTAAGAAGGTTTTTTTCTTTGCCATATAAATCATTCACATTGTTTAAGGTACATTGATCAATCTAATGGCTTGTAATAGGCTCCTAATTGCCACTAGGAAAGTATTGCAAGCTTGCATCTGAACGTGAAATGGTTCATGATCTGAGCTGAAATTCACCTTAAGCCTGAGTTCCAGTAATTACAGAACACAGAAAGAGCATAATGAACGGCTCCCCTTCTTTCCTTGCCCTAATCCCAGGACAGGGTGAGGGGGGAGAAGGGAACATAGGAATGGGGGTCTGGCATATTTTCCTCCACCAAACCAGCAATTCATTAAACGGCAAAAGCTGCAGGAGGATTTATTGGTCATTGTGGACCGAAGGGAACTTTGTAATGTCAATCATCCTCCCTATTACGCTGCCACATATCTCTATCTGTAGATAGACAGCTTGCTTAATCACAATCAACATTCTGAGTCACGCCTGGCTAAAAACATGGTATAAAAAAGCTAGGAGGGTACCGGAAGCGGGATGCTAGGAGAAACGTGGGGACAGGACTCCTCCGCGGTGAGGCTGCTCCGGTGAGGCACCCGCCCGNTGCCCTGCTCACCGCACACACCTCATTACCGAGTCAGCAGAGCTGCTTTAATGGACTTGTGTGGAAAGGCGGTTTCACGCTCTATAAACGTTGGGTCCAGGCGTTTACTAATTAAACTCTTTCTATTTAGAAACACCTGCGTTTTAAGAAAGCTTTCTGAACGCTAGCACTGGCTGAATTTCCAACCTGCTGCAGTCTGAGCTTGTCATGCCTAACCTATGCATCGTAACAGCACTGGAAAGCATGTGAACCAAGAGGTAAAATCCTCGTACAATGCTCTTCGCACAATGTTCCTCAGACTTTCCTACCAAGGCAGAAAACAAATCTATGATGCTGTTGAATAATCTCCCAATAATTGTAGTAATTAAAATCATCATCCAGTCTGCAGTCACCTTCCTTCCTTTGACACTAGTCTTCCCTTGAATTGTTAACGTGTCTCCGGCTGAGATAAACAGAACAAGGGAGCTTTAAAATACACGGTCCAAATAAATTTAGTGGAAGAGAATTAATTCCACAGACACGCTTTTGACTGCGTTCAGTAGGCGACAGGGTTTCTGAAACTATTGTGCAGATTTTTTAAACACAGGGTAATATGGGTCTCCCTGCTACTCCTAAATAGTGTCACCTTAAAGATCGAGGAAAAGATGAAAGCCCAGCCTGATGCTCCACCTCGGGGCTCAGTGTGCAGGGGGCAGGAGGAGAGGGGAGTGCACCATGTAACAAACATCATATGAAAGATCAAGCAGAAATTGTGGGAGAGTGCCATAATTTTCTTTTAATTTCCATGATCTATTTGATCCCAGTGTTCATTCCCTTTTTATTAGCTATAAAAGATTTCCTTCTAATCAAAAGCTGCACTTCATCTTTACCCACAAATTAAAAACTCTGCAGTGGAAAGAATTCAGTGGACTCAACAGGCACCAAGGTCTGTATTTTAACACTATCTCTATATATACTTCTCCCTTGTAGTATCTAGTCTTGGGCAGAATAGTGGGGAAGCCTTTTCCTAACTGAAGTTATTAATTTATCACCAGGTACCCCTCTGAGTTGCTCTGATAATCAATGCTGGTTTCTAGACCACGTAAATGAAGAGTGTAATTGAGGGGGGGAGGGGGTTTCGCACGGAAGAACTGTTGCTAAAAAAAAAAAAAAAAATCTGGCAGGACGCAATTGTTTATCTCGGCAATGAGCAGTTTGCCTGTTTCCTGCCCACGTCCCTTCTGTTTGGCAGAAAATTAGGCTGCTTCTCTTAAACTTGGAAGGGTTTGCCCCCTTCCCACCCGTAACACCCTTGGGTAAAACTCCGTGCCCCTCCTAGGATGCAGGGGAGATTGTACAGCAACCTTACATTTAACTGCTGCTAAATCGATTTATTTGGAAAATATTTGGCAGCTCTTTCCCAGAGCTCTTTTTGAACAGACGAGCCATTTCATCTGATGCTCTTGAATATAAACTCAGGAGCTTCCCAACCATCTGTAATGAACGAATTGTTTCCCAGCTCTACCTCCTAAAGACAGCAACTTTAGTAGTTGCACAGATCAAAAGACACTCGTAGAGAGAAGATGGGAAACAATATTGTTCAAAGGAAGTGAACTGTTGCATTTAATTAGGCTATTCTTTATTAGTATTCATATTGAGATTTTCTTTTTTTTTTTTAGATTTATGTTGATTTAACTGTAATGTATTTATGATGTAAATATATTCCAAGATGAAAACGTCACGGATCAATTGTAAAGGACCCGGATACATAATTTTAAAAAATCAGTTTCAGTTTATATGAGGTTCTCACCCCACTTTCGCTTCTTAGTCAGATTTGTTTATGCAGAATCGACATTTAATAGTGCTAATTGCACTCCAGTTAAATTGCCCTGATTGCAGAAAGGGAAGCAATTTTCGTGCTCTCTGTCTGGGTTTGGAAGAAATTGTTTTATATTCACCTCTTTATAAAGAAGTGGAGATAAGGCACCGAGCCTTTGCACAAATTGCACTTATGGGCTGACTGGCAGCATTCAGGCTCTATAATAGAGCATTATTTGGCCGTTTTGAATAATGTAAAGCATTTGCTGAAAGCTATTCTCCTGAAAATTGCTTTAACTTTTAAAAGGGTGATGATTCACTCCAAACCAGGCCTTTGTTACATTGTCATTATCCCCCCAAATGTTTTAACAGTCAGCTCAACACTTTAGCATAACACATTGATCTTTGTTTAAAAACTCGATTTTTGGAGTATGAAAAAAATCTGTCAGAAAATACTTGACCCCCTAAAGATTTTAGCAGCGTTTCCCCTTCCGCCGCCATTCGCTCAGCCTTTCCACCGCCTGCCTCGCTCCTGCGGGTTTTAGTTACTTTTCCGACTACAAAGGGGCGAGGAGATGGATGTGCGGCAGGCAGAGCCGCCCGCCAGTCTTCAGTCACAGCAGAATCCCCACTTTGCTGTGGGAGCGCAAGCGGGCAACGGATGCCTTTACTCGCTGATGTAGAGGCAACATTTTTAAACGTCACGCTCTGCCTTCCAGCCGTATTTTATTGATGACTTTCCCCAAGATGAGAGGAAAGACCCTCTCCCCTCGCCGCCCTGGGGTTGGTCAGAAGCGCCGCGCTGCCACTTGACGACCACCTCGGCAGGCTCCTGGGAAGGGAAGGAGCGGGTTCCCCCCCGGAGAAAAGGAGGAAGGAAAGAAGGAAGGAGGGAAGGAAGGAGTCACCTGTTGGGCGATGGCTCCCGGGTGCCCCTGTCGGACTCCTCGCCTCACCCGCGGGGGTTATGTCGCTCCCCCCGCCACCGCCTTTCTGCCGCCTCCACCCGCCGAGCGCTACAGCCCCCCTGGGTACAGCCGCCGCTCAGGATCTGCTCCGGGCAGACCTTTCGAAGGAAGGGTTTGCCATGCACTACCCGGACCCCCGCGCCGGCTGCGAGTCAATGTGGAAAGAATTAAGTGCAGAACAGTATTTTCTCCTACTGCCCCGACTCTGTTTTATACGCGGCGACAAAAAGGCGAGCGCCCTTTGAAAATAGCCTTAGACGTTTAAATAAAAGATAATCTCCAGGGACATCCTTCCCAGCGTGGCAGTCGTCCTGTAGATTGCATAACACAATGTAGAAGAAAACGCAATGCCCACCTTATTTAAGTACACACATTAAAAAAAAAAAAATAAAAAATATATATATATATGTATATAAACATGTAAAGGAAAGCGAAATCATAATCTCAAATTCCCGGTTTCTCCATCTTGCTCCTAAGCAATACCTATTTTGCATCTGCTAGAAGGTTTTACACTGGATGGCTGAGGCGGCACCGAGAAGAAGGAAATATTGACTGAAATGCAGAGCAAGGGCCCGGCGTTGCTTGAACGCTCTCATCATATTTCTGGTTCAGAATTGTACTCAGCTGCACTGGGAACGGCAAAAAGGAAGGGGAAAAGCTCCTATTCCCATTCTCACAGAGCCGACCGCGATGATGAAAAGTTGCACGCCTATTGATCTTCCGCGGGCACAGTACGGGCAAGTTCTAGCCAATTACTTAAGAAGCCTCCAATAATTACAAATCAAAGGGACTAGCTTGCAAGACATTGAGGAGCCGAGGTTTGGACTTACATTTCGCACATGCAGAGAGCAGGTAAAGTCTCTGTCGCTCACTGGGTGCATGGAGTGTGCACAGTGCAGAGGCCACAGGCAAGTGCTAGGGAGGCTTATTCCAGCAGCGCCCTAGCACTGCTAGGAGGGAGCAAGCCTTCTGCCATTAGCAGCACTGCTTCCACGGGAGTATATGAGGCTTGAAAAACGTGCTGCAGGCTGCAAATTTGACTTTCAAAGTGTTTTGCTGGCGATTACTCTGTAAAATAATATCCTCTATCTTAAGCGACAGGATGTCAAATGCCCCTCGTCCCCTCTCCCGCCCTGGTACAAGAGCAAAGGGATGCCTGGCGGTTCCCTGCCTTTGGAATTTTTTGGCACTTTATATAACCACAAAGCCTCCTCAGTTCCTTTTGCAATGAAAGTAAGAAATACGTTGTGCACGAAATCACTTCTAGCATTTAGTAATGAAAAACAAAAAAAAAATTTAACGTGTTTTTCCCAGGATGTCATGAGGCGCTGTTAGGTTATTTGTATCCAACACGGACAGCTCCCAAATGGCCTGAAAAGGAGGCAAAGGGCCTGTTGAATAAAGGCGACGCAGGTATGGTTTACGGGCCGCGAGGATCGCAGGTGACTACACCAGCAGCGGGGGATCGGACACCTCCTGCACAGTTTACAGGCGACGGCGGAGCGGCGTCAGGCGTGACACCAGCCCTCNCACCTCCGCGCAGCCTGATTGGCTGCCGGGCCGCTCCGGGCCGCTCCGCCCGCGCCCTCATTGGGCGAGCGCCGCCGCCAGCGGTACTTCAAAGCGGGCGCTGCCCGCACTTAGGCAGAGTTTGGCCCCGCCGCGCCGGAGTGTCCTTAGTGCCGCCGGGCAGCGCGGGGCGCTCACCGAGCGCCGTCCCCTCCGCCCCACCGCCCAGCCCACGGACGTGCTATGGCTACGTCTATCCTCGGGGTAAGTCGCACCGCGCGCTTCCTCGCGGCTTCCCCCTGGAAAAACTGTCGTTGCCGCCGCGTTGTGGCTGCCCCTTGCGCAAATCGCGTGGACCCGCGGATGGGAGGTGATCCCGGCCCGCCTCGGGGGATTTCATTGTGGGCTGCCCATCGGGTCGTTCCCAAAGAGTTTAGCCTGAAAACTCTCTGGGCCGGAGAGAAGCCGCGCTGCTTCTGCTTTCTTTTGTTTTGTTGTTGGTTTGGTTTGGGATTTTTTTGTTTGTTTGTTTTTTAACTCGAACTACGCTCGATTTCCAAAGATTTTCGCCAGCCCGGCGTTGCGCGAGGCGACGGTCGGAAGGCTCCGCACACTGTTCGCCTTGCTGCCATCTCTTTTTTTCCGTCGCTCCTGTACGGTTGCTCGAGGAGACGCCGCATTTCGTTCCCACGGGATTTTCGGTTTAACGGCGGTACGCTCGAGCAGCCCTCTCAGAACACGCGTGTCGCTTGTCTCCGTCGGGACCCGCTTGCGATGTAAATCTCTCGGGCGATCAGACCGGTCCCCGGCGGAAAACGAGTTGTGCCGAGAGTGGCAGGGCTGGAGCCTTCCTCCAAAATAAGAGAAAACTTTTCCGCGGTACCGCTCGTTGAGCCGCGGTTCTACCCGCGCTGCCGTGTCCCCGCGGGAGCCTGGCGAGGTGGCAAGGGTTAGGCTGACGGGCCGGCTTTGTCTCTTCCCGCAGGAAGAGCCGAGATTTGGAACGACTCCCCTGGCCATGCTGGCCGCCACCTGCAACAAGATCGGCAACACTAGTCCCCTGACCACCTTGCCCGAGTCTAGCGCCTTCGCCAAAGGGGGCTTCCACCCCTGGAAACGCTCCACCTCCAGCTGCAACCTGGGCTCCAGCCTCTCGGGCTTCACGGTGGCCACAAGCAGGGGCTCCAACGGACTGGCCAGTGGCACGGGCACCGCCAACAGCGCCTTCTGCCTGGCTTCCACCTCGCCCACTTCCTCGGCCTTCAGCAGCGACTACGGCGGCCTCTTCTCCAACTCGGCGGCGGCGGCGGGCGTGTCCCCTCAGGAGCCCGGCGGGCAGTCGGCCTTCATCTCCAAAGTGCACAGCTCGGCGGCCGAGAGCCTCTACCCGCGGGTGGGCATGGCGCACCCCTACGAGTCCTGGTACAAGTCGGGCTTCCACTCCACGCTCTCGGCGGGCGAGGTGGCCAACGGAGCGGCCTCCTCCTGGTGGGATGTGCACACCAACCCGGGCTCCTGGCTTGAGGTGCAGAACCCGGCGGGGGGGCTGCAGAGCTCGCTGCACTCGGGCGCCCCCCAGGCCTCGCTGCACTCCCAACTGGGCACCTACAACCCCGACTTCAGCTCCCTCACCCACTCCGCCTTCAGCTCCACAGGCCTGGGCTCCACGGCCGCCTCGCACCTGCTCTCCACCAGCCAGCA